>JBBPMA010000058.1:36121-65426 GCA_038090075.1 Xanthoconium purpureum
TCGAGGGGCCATCTCGGGACACTTTGATCCTTCGCATTCGCTCGTCATTCCAAAGCTTCTCCAAAGCTTCCGTCAAATTCTTCAAGCCAAACAAAAACCCACGGTCAGGCTCTTCAGGGTAGTGCGGTGGGAAGCGAGCATAAATGATACCACTCTCCGCGTCGACTTCAGCTTGGTACCCTTTCGAACTCGACACTTGATGGACTACAGGACGATCTGAAGGTGGCGGATACGGAATCCAGTCCCGTCCAGTGGTGGTATGTGCAAAGTCGACGATGCGAACATTGACCTCTCCGCGCCTGCGCTTTTCCCCAGACCGTCTGCATACGGGTCCGAACAGCAGGTCTTCACTATGCGTTCGTCGTAGAGACGATCGGACCGCGACCTGACTCCTGGGTCGCGTCTGCGACCGTTCCAATGATTCCCCACGCTTACTCCGCGACGATGGATGTTCCAGGGCCGACACGCGAAAAGCCTCCTGGGCATCGCGATCTCCATCGTATATCAGGAGGAGGCTGCAGCCGTAGAACCTGAAGCCTTTCAACCGGCTGATGATACGTGCCAGCGCGTACAACTTTTGAAGCAGGACCGGGATGTGCCAAACAAGGAGACGCTCCCCATCATATAGGAAAGACGCAAGCACTGATGGAAACTCCTCCGCACGAATGTCACGGCCCATATACTTGTTTTGGGTAACATAAGACTGTGTGGCGTGGTTCCATACCTGTGAATGTGTAGTCAGCACTTGGCGGCTTCCGAACCTCGACGGGAGCGCACCTGCATGCCACATACACGGACACCAAGGGGGCGGCTTGTCGTTCGATCACATTTCTTGCGCTGACTTCTCTTCTTCGATGGGGTGGCATCCATTCCATACTGCCTAGTTCCCATCTTCAAGTCTAATACACAGGAGTGTCTCAAACGACCTGTAAGATCCTCCATGAGAATAAAATGGTGTTGACGGGGTACGGATTCGGGACTTCTGCTTGACGAAATTGGCTGATTTTGAGGTGGTGCAGGAGACAGATAGACAGGGGGGGGATCTACAGATCGTGAGCGGGATCTTCGTCGAGTATATGAAGGTCGGATCCCATCCTTGCTTTCCAATGCCAAGCTTGACTGTTCCCGGATGACAAAGTCGTCCAGCTTATCATAGTCTATGTCAAAAGGGCAGTGCTGTCCATCGTGACCCATTTCGCTATCACTTCGCACCCTTCGCAGAGGGGATGCGTAACGACAGTCTTCCTGTTCCTTGAGCCCTTCGATTGGGCCGGCATACTGCTTGCGAGACGTCGAGTGTGGACGCAAACGTGCTGGCAGTACCTGTCCATGTCGAGCGGACGCATCTTTCCCGTCTTCTGTATTCGAGCCGTTTAGCCACCGAGGGCTGCCACGACGGCGGAAGCGGCGCAAAATAGTACTAAAGACACGATCCTTTAACTTCGTATTCACGGTCGTGGAGCCAGTACCGCCAAACCAGTTAGGTGAGGACTGCTGTGATCCGATGGCTAATTCTGATTGGAATGGGCGAAGATCGCGGCTGGCTTGGAGGTCCCCCGATGCAACGATTCCCCATGCTGACCTAGGGTCCGCAAAAGAGGATGGGGCCCGTACCGTATTTCCCGTGCAGCACGGATCACCGTCATCGAGGGGAATCGTAGGTTGGCGAGAGAGGGGGCGGCATTTTGAACTCGGCTTCACAGCGTCCTGGTTCTGTATCAATGCGGGACTCGACGCCATTGCGCCAGAAAGCTGCGTAGGACGCAGACGTTGACGGGAGCCCATGCTGTGTCTCAACGACTCGGCGTGGTCACGAAGATGGGTTCGGTGAAGCAACCACTTGGGAATAATGTGACGGTTACGGTCCAACGCGACCTCTGGCAACTCTGCTTCTTCGATCATTATCTCTGATCCAACATCTTCAAGGTTAACATCCTCCAAAGGTGCGTCGCTGAACGAGCAGTCAGGTTCGCTAATAGCCCTTTGCACCACAGAACCCGAAAAATGAGATACAACAGGAAACGAAGCGGGTGGTTGTGGAGTGGGAGGTGTCACCGAGCCCTTGAGGACGCGACGGTACGTCACTAGCATGACGCCTAGATATCGCGGAATGAAACCGAGGAGCGGTGGAGCTTCTCGCTCAGCCGCTTCATAAAACTGGTTCTCCCGCGAAACAAGAGGCTGGAGTGGCAGATGTTAGCTAAATGTCATCGCATGCACGCATATATTGACTATTGACCTTGCACACAGCTCTTTTGGTAAATTTGTAGATTGCACTGTGACCGCCAACCTGGTTGCGGAAGGGTCGCAAGGGGATATGGGGAAGGCTTTCCTCGGAATCACCATATACCATATCCAAGGAGTCTGCATTCCAAAGGTCTGCGTCATAGGAACCGGCGTCATACTCCGGTTCGTGGGGTAAAGATGCCCGGATCTTCTCCCCTTCGTCAACCGGATCAATTGGGACCTGGGAAAACGAAAGGGAATGTTCCGAAGTTCCAGATGTGGTAGATATATCCGAAGTCATTGATGAGGTCTCCCAGGCAGACTCGTCATCTGTGGACCACGGCGACGATGAGCGAGTGGGTGATGGAAGCATAAAGGAAGGAGGAACGATTGGAGACACATGTGAGGAGATATGGGTAGGGGTGGGTGAACGCGAATGGGATCGGTTGAGATTGGTAAGTACTCCGCTCGATTGTGGCAAGTGGGGATCGTCGCTGATGGTGGCAGAGTCTATAGCAGGATTGTATAGTGCCAATGGAGGTATGCGATCAGTGGGTGAGCGGGAAGGGGAAGGAGAAGGAGGATAAGCTCGAGAGTGGGGTCGGATGCAAGGAGATTGAGGGACGATGATAGGGGAAGGCTCGGCGGAAGTAGGTTGAAGGTCGGTGGAGGATATATCGGATGCTCGTTGTCTGCGCCTGCCGCGAACGATTGTGTCCTGGCGGGAAACATCTTTACGCCAATAGGACGGATCGGAAAAGGGTGGGTCGCGTGTCAGGGAGACCTTCCTAGACTGTGTGTCGATACTTTCACGAACTCTAACATTCTCCAAGCCAGTTGAGCTTCGTTCTCTTCGAAGGGCAGCGGTTTCCGGATCCGGCCAATCTGCACGTTTGACAAATTCATATCTGGCTTCTTCAACGCCGTCGTTTGGGTGGGAGGTCGTAAAGCGGCGCTTTGAGAGTGCCAACTCTAATTCCGAAGGCCTTTCCTCTGACTCTTTGAAGAGCTGAAGGGATTCGGCGACCTTGCGGCCGATGCCGGCTGTTTGGAGGGGCGGGGACGGACAGTGTCCGGAAGAAGAGGAGGA
The DNA here is from genome assembly GCA_038090075.1 of Xanthoconium purpureum. NCBI lineage: Eukaryota > Fungi > Basidiomycota > Agaricomycetes > Boletales > Boletaceae > Xanthoconium > Xanthoconium purpureum. The sequence continues at coordinate 39,438 of JBBPMA010000058.1, forward strand.
AGAGCCGGCCGAAAAGCGGCGTAGGGCGTGATGGCGACGGCAGCGGGGTGTGTCAGGTAGAGAGAGAAGAGGGGGATGCGAGGAGGAGGGCGGAGTTGGGCCTGGGGAGGGAGGAAAACGGAGATGATGATGATGGATTGGCTCTTGGATGGGCCGGATGGGGAACATTATCAGAGGAGATGAATGTCGTCGTCGCTGGACGGATCGCAATAAATTTCAGTCAGAATGACGATATAGAGAGACACGTGCTCCGAGATCTGATACAGTCTTTGATGAGTCAGCAGCACCATCCGACATTGTCTGCTCCTCGAACAAGTGTCGCGGTTAGCTGCGACGTCGACGTTCGCTCAACCGACTCGGACTCACCTCGTTAGCAGCCAGGAAGAGACATCATGTTCATTGACGTACAAACCTTTTCTACCTTGCCACGATGCCACGCGGTGCCACGGGTCCTCGCGCACGTTTGTCCCCGCTACCACTCACGGCTGCCCTTCTTTCCTCTCTAATGTCTTTCCACTTCCGTTGCCTTGCCTTCGCCATCGCCATTCTCAACATCCAATCACCTTCTGCAACATGCACTCTCCTCCTCTCGTAAACCATTCATTTCTGTTTCATCGCCATCTGCTCCATTTTGGCAACGTGCTTCCCAGCTCTCCTGCGACCGCGCAATACAATCCGCCATTTCCCGGAATGAACGTTCCCCCGAACTTCCTCTCTCCGCAGTGATACAACCTAAGCTCCGAGTCTTTCAAATTAACGGGCGCTTCAATTGCCTCGGTCTCAGTAGACGTGCGACCCAACTTTAATTCTTCTCACGTCGCAAATCGCCGCTCGTACACGACGACAAGAGCCCCCGATGGAAACACTTATTACCTATTCCTCCCTGTCCAACGTGCCCCTCTCGTGGCCGTGAAAGCTGTGCGACGCTGCCGCGGCCGCGTTCGCACCGTATGACGCATGATGGGTAATCATGACTCAACAGCTGACTAATACATGAAAATTTCAAACTCCGACAACAATATATAAGCAATGTAACTGAGTATGAATCCTGAATTTGTTGCTTTCACCCAGTTCCATCTTGTCTTCATTTGCTCCTGTACACTGTTCATATACCTATCCATGTATACCAATACTATTTTGCCTGTTGAAGCACCATTTGGTGTTCAAACTACTCCTAACTCTAATCCAGATGCCCATGTTTACAATATTTTGGGCAGAAGGTGTACTACTCTGAACCATGCTGCCTTTGATCTGTCAACCATGGATAACAACAATCTACAGTGGCAGACATTGGCCCTGCATGTCAACACAAGGCAGATGGTCCAGCACTATCCAGCTGTTGCTGTGTTACCTTCACTATCTACACAAGTGAGTTCAGCATGTTGGTAAAGTGTAATATATTTGACAAACTATAAACCATAGAGTCTTGTCAGCCAACACTTGTCATGTCAAGAATCTCAATCTCCTCCTATCAATAAACAAGAATCAAATCCAATGCTTGAACATGTAGATTTAGGGGATGTAGATATATCAATGGAAGATAGTAAGCAATATTCCAATACAATATCAAGCATATTATTGAGCAATATTATAGCATCCATTGGAAATGTTCAAGGAACAAACAACCTTACTACTGGTATAGTATTTGGAATATTTAAATATTTTTACTCTCTAATTTTCCAATAGTTTCAAATGACTTTCCTGCATGCTCTATTACTCCAAAATCTCCACATACCAATACTTCTAACAAAGGTATATAACTTATTTCTATTGTTCTATCTAAATAGTAAAACCAACTTTTTACATAGGAATGAAACAAAAACACAAGCCTTATGATATCTTTCTTCCTAGAAAGCCAAAAAATCAATCTACTGTTTCATTGAAACCAACATCATCTACTTTTCACCTAAACCAAGAAACCAAGGCTTTTCTCCCAAAAAGTCAAACTTCAAGAAATCAAGCGGGTACAAGAAGAACTCTGCAGAAGATACCTTTAGAAAAGGTTCAAGAATGGACAAACACCCTGAAGTGCATCTCTGATGGTTACATTCAAGCACGGAATACTGAGCTGTTTGGTGATGAACCTGTGAGTATCAGTATTTCCTAATAAAAGCATATATTGATACTTTTTCTGCATTTTAGACATCTACACCCAAAGCTCCAGACTTGCTCAAGGTATTGAAGGAAATTGACAAAAACAAGAATGATGTCACATTGCCACAACAACAAGCAACCAGCATTATGCAAGAAATTGACAAGATTCAAAATATCTATGGTACTGATGAGGATGGAGAAAGCATCAAGATTGCTGATGGCATCTTGAAAAACTTTCATCAACGCTTTGCTGTGGCTCTATAGTGTCCAAAGTCATAACAGGGCAGTGATGAAGTTCATTGATCAATTTCTTTAGTTGGCTCCTGTGTACTTGTAAACTTGGGCACGTTGTCTTTGTAACAATATCATATAGGATACTCTCCACCAATATACAATGGTTTGAAAAAAGTAGTGTTGGTTTGCATTTCCCTCGGATGCCTAGCGGAAGGTACTAGGTATTGTAGATTGTCTCGTGTTTGCGGTCGCGTTACACGAAAGTGGCATTTTGAACTTGGACCAGTGCAGGCATGAAAGAAAAATCTTGTACCACATGCTCGTGACGCGGACAAATCTGAAGGTTGGTGATCCTTTCTCCAGTTGATCAATTACGTTGGCAGCCCGGGATTGGTGACTAATGCGCCATAGCGCCGATTATTTTCAGTTTGGGTATCGCTTGGCTGGCAATGACGATTACAAGGCTCTTTGAGGCTGTCCACGCTTCCACCCGGTTATCCGGGTGACAGGCCGCCGACTGGGGAACCAGCCGGCGAACCATCAATCCTCCGCTAATCGCTTCGAGTTGGTGGTATATATACCTTATCGCATCAAAGTTCCGGCTTGTTCGTCCATTCCGAGCTCCCATATCAGATGGCCCCCATCACCAACGCTCGCCAGGTATTCAACGAGGTCCCTACAGGTTGATCGACGGATCTTGTTTACGAGGGCTCGTTCTCACCCTGCTCGCTTTTAGGTTATCCCGTCCCTGGGCAAACTACCGTCTATGACACGACACGAACGATTGATCTCGAGAACACACCTCTGAACGGCGGTTTTCTTTTGAAAACGTTGGTCTTGTCCATAGATCCTTACATGAGGGGTCGCATGAGAGACCCGTCGGTTGAATCATACGTTGTAAGTGTGTACCTTGTCCGTGGGGACGATCTTTTGCTGACCTTGGCGGCGCCTTGTGATTTTGGCGGATAGCCACCTTACAAGCTGGGAGAGCCGTACGCATTATCTCCCCATATCATACGTATTGTGACGTGTACTGTTCCCCAGGTTAGAGAATTACGGTGTAGGCGTCGTCCTCCGCTCCGAGAACTCTGCCTTCGAGGCGGGCGATCACGTATATGGGAGACTCAGTGCGTTAATAGCGAATTCGTATTATTCATATCAGCAGATCTGACTGGCGCCAATGGTACAGCGTTCGAGGAATATTCGGTACAGACCGAGCTGCAGAGATTCATCAAGATAAAGAACGAACACAACCTGTCGTGGACCACGTTCGTGGGGGCGGCGGGCATGCCTGGTAAGCCCTTTTCTCCTTCCTGGAGTCAAGTACGAGTAACATGGTCTGTCATTCTGGCAGGTCAGACGGCCTATTGTGCATGGAAAGAATTTGCCCAAGCAAAGCAGGCAAGTATGATCGCTCTTTATCGTGCCCACAATAGCCTAAAAACATCCCCAAGGGCGAAGTCGCCTTCATCACGACCGGGGCAGGCGCGGTTGGATCGTGCGTCCCTCTACTATACTGTGTTTCGTTCACGACCATGACGTCTTGCTCAGCCTCGTCATCCAGCTCGCCAAGCACGACGGCCTCAAAGTCATCGCGTCGGCGGGCTCAGACGATAAAGTCGCGTTCATGAAGAAGATCGGGGCGGACGTCGTCTTTAATTACAAGACGTCCAAGACGTCCGAGGTGCTCGCAAAAGAGGGCCCGATCGACATGTATGTAGGATCGTTTGTCCGTCGTGAACGAGGCCGTCTGATGGACTTCTAGCTATTGGGACAATGTGGGGGCCGAAACACTCGAAGCGGCGTTGGAAGCGGCAGCGCGATACGCCCGCTTCATCGTGAGTTGCCGAACCCTATCTCCGTGTCCTTCTTTCATGTCCTTCAGGAATGCGGGATGATCGCAAGTTACAACTCAGCACCTTATCCAATCACGGTGAGTGCTACTATACTTGGATTCTTACGTAGGTCCTTGATCCCTGACATGTGGTTCGCAACAGAATTTGATGAACATCTTGACGAAGGAGATCAAGATGTATGGCTTCGTCGTGAACTCCATTCTCCCAAAATACAAGGATGCTTTCTATACCGAGGTCCCTGCACTGCTCGCATCAAATGAGCTCGTATTTAAGGAAGAAATCACGAGGGGCCTTGATGGTGCCGGGGAAGCGATATTGGCGGTACAGAAGGGAACGAACAACGGTAAGAGCGTGGTCGTGGTCGCGGATCAATAGTTGTATTCTTGTCATGCATTCTACCCCAGAGAGCTGATCGTAAAAGGCGTCAACTTCTCGAACAGAGATATATTATAGTGGGGATTCTTGCACCACTGAGAATAACCATAAGTAGGGTAATCGTGCACGTAGATGCGTAAGCTGTTGGACAGTGGTGTATCGTAATGTGCGTGTCGCGTGGAAGTCGTGGTAGAAACGACGCATGCAGTGTGATGAAATCGGTGTGTAAGATTGCCGGGGTTATCCAAGAATACAGGTTTGCGCCAAGTATGCCACCGACCAATGCAAGAGGTATGATAAGTGCGGTGAAGGTGAGATGCGGGATGTGATATTGCGCTACGAGTTGCGGTCAGAAGGAAAATACCAACTTGAGCGGACAAGGGAAATGCGGTGCAGAGCACGGGGAGAGGAGGGGGGACTGGAAGTTGACCGGCAGGGGGCAAGAACAGGGCCGGAGAACGGTTAGCATACGTCGACTTCGATGTCTTCGTCAACGTCTTGCGAAACTGGTGCTGCACTTTTCTCATGCTTCAACAGCGTCTTTATCTCAACCTCGTGCCCGAGCTTTCTCCTCTTTGTGGCCCGTCCTTCTTCGTCATCTTCGTCGACGACGGCAATGGTCTGGGTTTGCAATCTACTGTCGTCCGAAATTGGTACAGGCACGGGAGGACTACTGTGCACAGCGGATGGAATGCCCTCCTGCACCCCTATACCAGGGCACTCAACCGCTGGTTTGCAAAAATCCGAGACGTTCGAAAAAGTCGTTTCAGTGTTCGGCATTTGAGCAGGTGGATGCGAAGTCATTGACCCTTGAGATGGTGCGGTGGGAACCTGAGAGGCGGGGGTGGACTGTGCAGTCCTCGAAGGCAATGGAATGGTAGTAAATGGACTTGATCGCTCCAACATATCGCCTCTGTCGGTTTTCGTCCCTCCTTTCTCTGCAGCGCCGGCAATGCCTTTCTTCCTCTTCTTCTTGCCCATTCGTTCCTTCAGATACCGTACAATATGGGCCTGCAACACTTCCAACGCCTTTTGCGCCCCCATCTCCTCCAGTGCTTTGAGTTGTTCTGGCGCAAGAGAGGAGAAGATCACAGGAGAAAGAATGAGAGTGTGATTGTGCAGTACAATAGGTGGCGGGTCTGAAGTGCTGCTTGCAGGGTGTGACGATGGTACGGGGCCGATGACAATGGGTAGACAGACAGAAGGTGGAAGAGCAGCGAAAGGGGAGGTTGAAATCGAAGAAGACGATGTCGCAGAGGGAGCGTCGGTTGACGATGAGGCTGACCCGGACACGGAGGTGTGGGTGGGTGTCCCGGCTGACGATACCAGCCCAGAACTTGACCCAGACGATGCGATGGAGCTGAGCGTTAGCAATCCTCCAGCCGCTGAGGTTGAACCGATCTGAGATGAATCAGTCGGTTCAGACTTCGTCTCCTGAGTGGTAACCCCAGAGTTTCCTGTCATTACAGGTCTTGGCACAGTCGTGAAAAGTGGTCCGAGTAATGGTGCCTGTGTTTTACGATCAGGTACGGACTTCAGGGGCGTAGACGTCAACGGTGGTGGCAGGGGCCCCACGCCACTCTTCACACTCCGTTTGAGTGGAGGGTCTAGCGGGACTCCCTTATCTTTCCTCTTGGAGTTTTTACTGTTGCCGTCCTTACCACCAGTCGGGAGCGCCGACGACGATGCAGACTGAGCCTGAGCCTGAGCAGCTGCACGGGCTTCTTGTTCTTCGAATGTACGCTCATGCTCTGGGTCGACAGACCAGAAAAAGCCCTTGCCATGCTCTCCTGTACTGCGTTCCATTTTCTTGAACGCGCGTCCTGAAGACAGGTTGTGGCGAACAGAGTTCTGGATTAACATGTAAAAATGCGTCAGTTCACCGAACAATTAAAACAGAACCGGGACCAGTCGAAAGGGATAAAAGAGAGCGGTTGCAAGACCGTCGAAGTTGCGTGTAAAATACACGGAGAAGAGTTCTACGCACCTCCCAGCCGGCACCTTCGTTGTAGCGATACCAATCGTAGTTATCCATCATCCAACCACAAATATCCTGCAGCGTTGCTTTCCCTCCCATTGCCTTGATAGCTCGATAACAAAGTTGTGCATACGTAAACGAAGGCTTTGGTGGCATTACATCAGGCTTTGGAGGTGGATTGGAAGCTTTCTTGCGTTTCTTGGATGTTGATGGAGCGGAGGAAGTGGACGCAGAAGCGGAAGGAGCCTTTGTGCGGGGAATCGCGTTAGAATTCGGGAGTTGCGGATCGGGAGAACGGGAAGGTTTCGGTGGTGGTAGTGAGGGCGCTGTGCGTGGCGAGGGAGAATGGGATGGCAAGGAAGATGGAGGTGATATGGAGGTGATGTCGACGGACGGGGAACGGGCACGCTGAACAGAAGAGACAGAAGACGGAGAGGGGGAATCCTCGAGTGCCGCTGGGGGAGGAAGCACAAAGTGGAATGTTCGCGAGGCTATCTGAATCTGAGACCTGCAACAAAGTGAGGGGGCTCGAAGGTGAAAGGGAGGGAATAGAACGCACCTCTCGCCGAGCGGCACCCGACTGCCGGCACCAGACCAAACACCGTCTACCCAAGCGCCATTGCGTCCGATGACGACGAGGACGAAGCGCGCCTCCTCCTCCTCGTACTCTATCCTGGCATGCAGACGTGACACGCTCTTGAGCGGACCGAGGTCGACGTCGACGGGGCTCTGGGTGGAAGAGGGTCCGTCCGCGCCATTGAGGGAGGCTGAGGAAGGAGGGAGACACCTCCTTCCGATGGTAACTGTGAGGGTCTGAAGGAAGAAGGTGATGTTGGGAAAGACGAGGGAGTAGTAGGCGCTAATCTTTGCGGGGACGTCGGCGGGAGCATTGTCGGCGAGGATGGCAGGGAGAGGGTCGGTGGCGGGTTGCGGGGATGCTACAGCGGAGGGGGACATCAAAGACAGCGGCGGGCAAGGTCAACAAGAACGTGGCGGCGAAGACAAGGACCAGCCCGGCTCAGAGGGGCAGCGTCTGAAAGCGACCCCGCCGTAGGGGGTCTCCGGTATCTCCCGAATAAACAAACGTGCGTGACCAAGTCTAGCGATTCTGTGACATACGAACAAGATAAAATAAATACTCCAATCTACCACACGTTCATGACTATCAAGCTCCAATAGTCGCTCTGCCAAGTGCTCCGGGAATCGACGATATTGAGCTCGGCGGAATAACGCCCACCTCGGTCACAACAGCAGTGATGCACGATGGTGGCGTCAAATCATACAACGGACTCAACATCGAGAGATTCGGTCGTGGCTCGTTGTTAACAGATGTCGAGGACGGTGGGAATGGGCTCGGCGCTGTGCACACGCCTTAGCGACCTTGGAACACCATCCGCGGCGGGCTTACCTAGCTCGTTCTTGCTTATACCATCCCAGCGAATACCCTCTGCAAACTTGTAGGTTTCGCAACAAACCACAACGGGTATATTCCGTGACTTGGCCATCATTGCAACCATCGCCGTACCAGCTCGCGAATAAACGGCGCCGTTCGCATGTAGAGAGTGCGCACCAACAAAGAACGTCTTCGTGTGCGGCAAGACCGATGGGAGCGAGGGTAGGAGAAGATAAGTACACGGGATCGATGCGGCCGTCAGAGATCGCAATAACGTCTTGCCTACAATAACCAGCGCGTGAGATAATCAGCTCAAGCATGGTAGATAAAGAAAGAGTTCACCTTCTAACATCGGCCGCGAATCGACGACAATGACAGAAAATCGTTTGCCTGATGCCCAGGCGTACAGTAATGATTTCTCGACCACCGACGACCTGCAAGTACGAGTAAGCATACACACTGAATCTGGGTCGCTTAAATACACGGACCGTGCATATGTAAGGATGACATCGCCGTCGTTAATCTTCCTCCCAGCTGTTTCTTGTATAACTTGATCGGCGAGAAGAATCCGATCCCGGATGTAATTGTCGATCGTATCGCACAATGCATCTTTGGCCTATGAACCGTCAAAACGTGCTTTGACTTGAGAGAGAGGCAGAAACGAAACTAACGTCCTGTTCTGGCAAGTCGATATCTGAACCACTGATGTCGAGTTTGAGTTGTCTAATTGCATTGCCCATCGAGATTGACATTGGCCTTGCTGACACGAGGTGCGTGATCTGAGGTGAGAGATGTGTCGTGAGATGCCGAGAAAGCGTATTGTTGCGAGGCGTCACGTAGTCTTGGATGACCTAGATGTGGCATCAGCGACACGGAAGGGCAGGCCAAGAATAGATAACGTACGGTCTTGAAGGCGGTCAGCATGGCGATACACCTAGCATTTGCGCCAGTGATCTTGAACTCTGCAAACTGTAGACCGAGTCGGATGATCGCAGGATGGATGTCACCCTTGGTGATGGCGGGTGATTTGGGGATGCCGAAGTGGGAGAAAATGCGTAGACCACGAGGGGTCTCGTCAAGCTGGAAGCCAGGATGTAGAACCTCCTTTGGCTCGCCCTTCGCGGCCTTCGTGGTGGCTTCCTTTCCGGACTTTTTGGGAGTACCGGCAGAAGAGGGAGTTGCGCCTTTACCACTGATACTGGCATTTTGTTTGTGGGAGGGGCCGGGTTTAGAGGAGGCCGGCTGGGCTGCGCCGGCCTTGGCTGCTGCCTTTGCGGCTCGCTGTGCCTCTTGCTGCTCGCGGCGTTCTGCCTTTGTCATTTGTTTCTGAGACTTGAGAGGGGGGTTGGGATGAGATGGCGAGGGCATCTCTGCTGTGGTGGTGAGTTTGATGGATGCGCTGCGAGGTTCTGTCATCGTCTCCGTCGTTGTCGACATCGTGCTCGGTGTTCCCCTCTGTCGATCTTGGATGTATTTCGGTCGCATGACCGAGTCATTTACATCTACCGTGAGAATTTATGATGTAATACATCCCACTTTTGGTAACGCATGGCGCACAATGTTTGTGCCGTCGTCCACCGGCTTCGTCGACACCGGCGTACCGTTTACTTCTTTTCTCCTCTCTGCTGCTCGCGACGGCGACGGGAACGACCCACAACACATTCGTCCTCTCTTCAACACCACTACCATCTATCTATCCAAGTCATGGTTCGTTTTTGCTCACTTCCATCGCCTTTGTCATTCACGCATGTCTTCCAGGGTGTCCCCGCACTATTTCGCTGGCTTAGCAAAAAGTACCCAAAGATCGGTTCGTCCTGGCGGCCTCTTCTCTGAAGTGTCACAACTAAGCCGTATCCCCCAGTCACGTCTGTCCGCGAAGATGACGAAGTCGAGGTCCCAGATGCCCTAGGGGAACTTATCAAGCTTCCAATTGACATTACCACTCCAAATCCGAACGGTGTCGAGTTTGACAACCTTTATCTCGATATGAACGGCATCGTGCGTCTCTGGTCTTCCTTCCTTCCTTATTTTATATATGGTGCTTTAGGTGCACCCTTGTACTCATCCGGAGGGCAAGGTATGTCCCCACGGTCGTCCTCTGAATCATGGATTCACTGATATCTTTCATTAGCCTCCGCCAGAGACAGAAGAAGACATGATGGTGGAAGTATTCAAGTACACCAACCGCATCGTGAACATGGTCAGACCGCGCAAACTCCTCTTCATGGCAATTGGTGTGTACACAAGCCCATCTATATGCATTGTTCACATTTATCTGCGTTCTAGACGGTGTCGCTCCCCGCGCAAAGATGAACCAGCAACGTTCTCGTCGTTTCAGATCCGCCCAGGAAGCAAAGGATAAGGCCGAAGCTCGCAAGCTGGCAGTTGCCGAATGGGAAGGTGTGTCCCATCCCTCTTTCTGACAAACACGTATTACATATTCCGCGTTTATTAGCAATGGGCAAAGTCATCAGTGACGAAGAGAAAGACAAGGAAGCCTGGGATTCCAATGCCATCACGCCTGGCACTCCATTCATGGACCTCCTCGCGAACTCCTTGAGATACTGGGTCGTCGAAAAGATGAACACTGACCCTGGGTGGAAAGATGTACGTTTTTTATTCCCTCTACTAAATTTTTATTTGATCTACCTTCCTCGCAGCTCGAAGTGATCATATCAGACGCAAGTGTACCCGGAGAAGGAGAACATAAAATCATGGATTTCATTCGGAGACAGCGTTCAAACCAAGGCCATGATCCTAACACGAAACATGTTATATACGGCCTGGTACGTTTGCAGTTCTCTTCCCATTGATGCCCTCTGACCAGTCTTATTTCCTCTCAGGACGCTGATCTGATCATGCTTGCGCTCGCCACCCATGAACCGCACTTTTGCGTACTGCGAGAGGATGTCTTCGCTCAAGACAAATCTAATGCCTGCAGGATTTGTGGTGAAGAAGGACATTATGCCGCGCAATGTCCTGGGCCCAAGCCAAGTTCTCTCCTCGAAAAACCTAAATCTACCCCTCCCGAGAAAAAGCCGTTTATATTCCTGGATGTTTCCATTCTGCGAGAGTACCTTGAAACAGAGCTTTATGTTGCTCGAGCACCCTTTTCTTTCAACTTCGAGCAAGCGATTGATGATTGGGTGTTATTGATTTTCTTCGTTGGCAATGACTTTTTGCCTCATCTACCTAGTTTGGAGATCAGAGAAGGCGCGATTGATACATTGCTGAACATCTGGAAAATGGAGCTTCCCAGGATGGGCGGATACTTGACGGATCATGGCAAACTGGTGCTCGAGAGGGCAGAGATAATCCTCGAGGGACTCGCAAGGAGAGAAGATGACATATTCAGGAGAAGACAAGAAGGTAAGCGTGGTCGGCTTCTTGACTTATGCTGGTATTCAATTGGATGCCCGAGGCTGACACTCCATCTCCCTAGCCGAAAAACGTCAAGACCACGAATCCAAGCGGCGTCGTATTGATAACAACCACAAAACTGCTAACGGTTCCTCCGATATCCGCAATGTACCTGGTCCTTCCCCTGCCCTTGGCATCAACGGACCAATTCATAATAACTTTGCGGCGAAAGCGGATTCGATAGGCCTTGGTGCCCCGTCAACGGCCCAGTCGAAGATCAACGCACCCGCTGCTGCACAAGCACTGGCAGGCAGTAACAGGGACGTAGTCGCAAACCGTGCAGCGATCAGGTTGGCGAACATGAGTGCAGCAGAAGTTCTGAAGGCCGAGATGGCAGGGCTGGTGCCCTTAAAACCCAGTGCATCTTCTGTTTCGGCAGCAACAGTGCAGGGACACGAAATCGACGATTTCGACGTCCCTGGTCTTGGACACACGGGTCCAGCTTTACCATGCCTTTCACATTCGTTGGATAAGTCTGTGTCGTCTGCTTCGTCGGGTCAGAAACGAAGCGCGGAAGATGTTGAAGCCGAAGATGCCCAAATCGACGTTGAGGAAGACATAGTCGTTGTTGGTGAGAATGATAGCTCAGCAGAGGAAGAAGAACCTTCTTATGCAATGGTCGTTCGAGCCGACGGCTCTGTTGAACAAGCAGACAACGTCAGGTACGCAAGCCCTTTTTATGGTTTGATTCCGCCAAAAGGGAGCACCGAGGTTCATGTGATTTTAGATTGTATGAATCGGGTTACAAAGAACGATACTACCAGCAAAAGTTTGGCATTCCAAGCTCCGACGTTGAGTTCAGGAAGAAGTATGTAACCTTTCTTGTCTCCTGATACCGTTCTAATATCTTGCATTAGGATTACTCAATACTACGTGGAGGGTATCGCATGGGTGTTGCATTACTACTATCAAGGGGTGAGCTACGAGATCAATGCTTGCAAGAACATTAATATAACTCTTCTAAAAGCCACCTTCCTGGCAATGGTACTATCCTTTGCATTTTGCCCCTTTTGCGTCGGATTTCGAGGATCTCAAGGACATGAAGGTCGACTTCACCCTTGGTCAACCATTTAAGCCTTATGAACAACTCATGGGCGTGTTTCCCCCTGCCTCAAAAAAGCATATACCAGCTGTCTTCCACGACCTCATGACCGAACCCACCTCACCTATAATCGATTTTTATCCGACTTCTTTCCAGATTGACATGAATGGAAAGAAAATGTTGTGGCAGGGCGTTGCACTACTTCCCTTCATTGATGAAAAACGACTCTTGGATGCCATGTCGGAAGGATACAAAGCCCTCACAGAGGACGAAAAGAGAAGGAACAGCTGGGGCAGTAATGTGATGTATGTGTCGGATGAGCATAGGCTATATCCATTTTTCGAAAGCCTCTATGGAAAGCGGAAAGACAAGCAGGTCAATACCATCTCACACCTTCCTCACTAAGCACATTTCTGATCTCACCTGCAGTGTGTGTTGATGCCTATAAAAGATTCAAAGGGCATCAGCGGTAGTGCGCTCCCGAATCCCGACTGCATTCCGGGGTCAACGTTCTACTCGCCATTGACGTCGATTAATTTTCCCGACATCAAGGACGACAGGACATTGTCAATTCTCTACTATTTCCCGAGACAGGTCACCCCCCATCGTTCCATGTTGTTGCCTGGAGTGCGCAAACCTACGCCACAACTCACCTCCGAGGACTTGGACCCCCGCGCTAGACGTGCAGCTCGTGGCGGCCGAGGGGGAGGGCGGGAAGCGGACCGCGGCGGACCGGGACGAGGACCCCCTAGTCGTGGTCCGTATGGAAATGGTCCCGGCCCTGCTCCTGGATATGGCCCCTCGAACGGGTACTCGGTGCCACCACCGTACGGACCACCGGCGAGACAATCGTATCCGCCACCACCACAAGGCTTTGGTGGATATGGGTGGAACGGACGGCCGCCGATGCAGAACTATGGCGGGCCTGGAGGTGGGTCTCAGGGACCGCCACGAGGTGGGCCGCACCGCGGAGGCCCTAGAGGCGGATATGGACAGCCTAGCCACTCCCCGTCGTACGGACGGGGAGGGTATGGTGGTGGTGGTGGTGGCGGCGGCGGCGGCAGTGGCTATGGTGGTCCAGGCCCCGCTCATGGGACTTATGGTGGTTACGGCCGCGGTTCATACGGCGCTGGTGGTTCGCAATATGGGGCCCCAAGAGGTCGAGGGCGTGGTGGTTGATAGCACCGTAATTTATTTTTGTATATTCTCACTAATGCTCATGGACTATGAACGTTCAACCAGATGTGGCATGGTGCAATACGCAGATCTCGTCACTCATCATTCATTGTCAGCATACATGATGTACAAAATATCTACAAGTATTTCGGGCAAAACATGGTCGTAATTCCTTGGTAAAACAAGCTTATTGACTAATGGTAAACTTGAAATTGTAAGCGATAGATCTTGCTTCGAGATGTTACGCGTAGTAGCCGTGCTGAGGGGGACTGACTATATCTCTGGGATGGACGTACGTCAGATAAACCGCATATGTCTTTTCGAGTTCCTTGGCCTTCCTCCGGAACTTCTTCTCCTTCTTGCGTCTCCTCTTCTCCTCTTTCTTCTCCTTGCGCCGTCTCCTGGACTCTGCCAAGTCAACACCGCGACCATATCCGTACCTATCGGATTCAGACCCAGTGTCGGAGGTCGATGAAGACGATGAATCAGAAGAATGGTCCGGATGTAAACCGGGCAAGTTGTAGTCGATGGCACCAGCGCTGGCACCCGAGCGGCGCTCGCGACCCTTGTACAAGACGACCTCGACCCGACGCGTGACGAAAAAGTTCGAGTTCCAAAGATCGATCAGATCAGCGATGAGCGTAGAGCGCTTGGGTGGTGGGCTTCGCGCAAAGTCAGGAAGCGGCATCTTCCCAGCCCATGCTAGTGCGAGGTCCTGGTGACGGATCAGTTGGACGATTGGCGGCAGGCAATCGCAGCAAGACGGAAACTTACGTTCATGAATCTGATCCAATCCTGGTGATATACATCGTGAGTCTCTAGGACCAAAGGCATCCTGGGGATTAGGTCGTAAAACTGTTCCATTTCTTGGATCTTCATAGTGTTAAATGGCGTGTACGACTGAGCTGCGTTAGCAGGGCGCGAGAAGGCTTCCGGAGCTGTAAGTTGATCTCCACCTGGGACAGCGCTGGGCATACGAGGGGATGTCGGGAATGTGGGAGGACCGGGCATCGGTGAGGGTGCACGGGAACGGGACTGCCCTTCCAATACATGTCCAGAAGGATAGATACTAGAGCTCACTGGAGGGGCGCTGTATGGAGAGGGTGCCCGAGGGAAAGGAGAGGTGGAACGCTGAGTCGGTACTCTCGAGGGAGGAATTGGGGATGGAGCACGAGCCATGTAAGGAGGCTGACTCTGCCCATATGGAGAGGCTGCTCTAGCGATTGGTTCCGTGGGAGGGCGACCATAGGGTGAAGATGCTCTAGCAATCGGCTCGACAGGAGGGCGACCATATGGCGAGGCTGCTCTTGCGATGGGTTCAGGTCGGCCATAGGGCGAAGCTGCCCTTGCGATCGGCTCTTGACGGCCATAGGGAGACGCTGCGCGAGCAATCGGATCAGGACCACCCGGGTAAGAAGAGACTTCCTGAGGACGTGGATTTGGAGAGGTAGTATACGCAACCGGTGGGCGAAATGGGGAAGTAGCACGATTGTATGGGCTGGCTCCTGCGCCCGGGTAACCACTGGCGGTGGGACTCTGATACGTCGGTGGTGGTGATGAATAGTTGCTGGTCGGAGGGGGGCCATAAAGGGAGGTACGATCCCCTCCACTAGTCGAGTACTTTCTCTGGCGACTGCTGAATTTTACGTCCCTCTCGATGTCGAGTTCAGAGAACCTTCGGTCAAGGTCGCTCTGAGCACTGGGGCTGTGAGCATAAGCGCCATAGCCAGCAGATCCAGCGACACCGTATCCTGCAGGAGGAGCATCTCCATAAAAGCTGCGACGGCGCTCTCTAGTTTGAATTTCCCTATCGCGCGCTGCGCGGAGATCGACTTCTTGCATGTCTTTATCGAACTGCTTCGAGAGTCGCCTTATCGAGTCTTTCTCTTCCTTCTTCCTCCGTCTCTCCTCCGATTTCTGCCTACTCGGGATGAGAAGATGCTCAAGTCGGTTCAAAAGGCGCTCACCATTTTTCGAGAGTACTCTCGTCTTCTCGGGAGAGGTAACCGCGATTCCACGAAGCGGCGAATTCCTACGCACGACGTCAATTGGAAGCAAGGTAAGTCTGGAAGTGCGATTTACCGCATTCGCTGGCGTAGCGCCGGAAGGGAGGATCTGCGTGGCTTCGGCTGGGACCCATTGAATGCCCTGGATTATTCCTTGTGGGGTTTGGTAGCTATTATACGTCAGAGGATGGTCTAGAGAAATCACTACATTGTCTTACCGTGCAGGGACAGCTCTGTTCGTCAAACGTTGTCCGTGAATTGACTTAATGGACCCGATGATACTAAAGACTTACTTGAATGGATGGTAGATGATCTGACCATCAGGGCCAGTCGAGGTGGTGTAAGTGACGGAACCTGCCTGGATCTGACCACCAGAAGATGGGGAATAAGGCTGGGGCATATCGATACCCGCTCCTAAGGTACTCATGGTGAGCTGAATGGACGATGACAAGGGAAGGAGAGAAAGCGGCGATAAGAGATGGGGCCCTTTTGTTCTCTACCAAGTCGGACATGGTGCCTCGTGTCATCACCTATATCCGGCCCATCTCTGATTTCGTGCCCTACTCGTCGTCATGCAAAATATTGTACGCGATCCAGTGTCCCTGCCCTCTAGCAACTCCCACTAACTAGCTTACCAATGCCAACCCATTTGCCATTTGATCGTGAGATACATGAGGTCACCACCTGCAACGCAGATATCGAGATGTCCCAAACGATACGATCATGCCGCTTTACCCGCTGCCCATTTGACCGCTACGATACACCTGTGGAGAAGCGGCGTTTGCGACCTAACAGAACATTTGAGTCGAGAACCTTATCAGAGGGATTGAACGTACCGCAAGGCTTAAAACAGCACGATCGTAGTGCCTAACCCTTGAGTCTGGGTTCAGGAATACTCCTGCAGTGCCACCAATCGAAAGCGTTTTCGTTTGTCCAGGTCTGCAAGTAATGAAACTCGCCAGCAATGGAATATCGATGCATCGTCGCACGGTGTCTTGGATTGCGAACTAGTAACACTCTATTCAGCCGTCAGTCAGAGATGCGTCACCGAGACGCCGCGATTCCTTCTCTTGCGCAGGGTCCACAGAACCTATTTGTCGGTGGGCCGTCGCGTCAAGTGCCTCACCCTGCAACTCCAGAGCCAAAATTAAACTGATCTGACGAACTGTTTCCGTGCTGCGCCGATGGGTGCGGCACGCTCACCACAATTCTGGACCACGGTACCAGAAGAACTCCACGAGGTCTCCGACAGGTGTCCAATATCCATGGTTGGAGGAAGAATGAAGTATGCAGAGTTCCGCCAAATCATGTGCCAAAGATCGTATAGATTACCCTGTCCGTATGTAAGGTGTCCAGGTTGAACAAAAGCGAATCCTATTCGACTTCATGAAAAGCGCCACCATATGAGTATGATGAACAATATAGCCACAGCACCAAATGGAGCGTATTGTCGTATCATTGCTTGAATGTTGATCTTCCTGGCTGCCTTGCGATACCTCTCTGACTCTGAGCGGAGTGAAGTAGAAAGGTGCGACATTTCTGAAGGTGAGTGTAGGGTGTCAAGCAACTGACGCAGGGTAGACAGGCAAAGGACTTACTATCCAGGGAGTCTCCTCGCCAAAGGAGCTCTTCCATATTTTTCGTCATTATCCGTGTGACATCCTGCAGCTCGTCGTTGAGTTTGTCCAAGTTCGAGCTCCCCGCAGCACTAGCAGCCCTGGTATCCCGGTATAACCGTGCGGTCTTTGACATGAATGTATCTTTAGCGGAACTTGTGAATAAACGTCGCTGAGTGGCTAAACGTCGGTACGAACCAAATCCGACAAAGGCGTACGGCTTCCGTACCGACTCCACCTTTGAACCGTACGACAAAGAGAACTCTTTGGATAGTTCTTCGAGGTACGAAAAGGCCAGTTTCCGAGGATATGACTTGTCCGCGATGGTCAGGAACACAACATTATCTGCGAGAAGGTAGCTACGACGAGCGTTGATAGTCGCCATTGTTGAGGAGAAAACGGAGACTTACTGAAGCGTATACTGACCGCTTTCAATGCAGCACCGTGGCTCAGAGTTGGGTGTGATGCGCCTGAATACCAACTTTGCTTGTTGTTTGTGTTCCTGCAACGTTTGTTCTGTCTGTAGATTGGTCAGTTGGGCCGACGTCGTGTAAGACAAGGAAATGGACCTGTTCGTCGTCGACACTGGCCGCGAGCGGCAGCGCATCGGCTGCACGGACGATGATTGTAGAGCGGACCATGCTTGCCAAATACAAGTAGGACAAGCAGTGACACGTTACTAGACTTGCAATCACGTGAGCAGTCGGGCCGAACAAAGCCCGCATTTCGTAGGTCGCCCCTCAAGGCCGCACCATGAGGAGCCTATTCGCCATTCCCAAGTCGCCAATTAAACCCGTTTTTCTGCACGAGTATCAATCGCATAGACTTAAACGTCATGGTCACCTTGCAGGCTCCTGCAGCGATCACAGCGACGAGACGAATCTTTCTGTCGTGTTTGATGGTGGAACGCAACGTCGCTTCTCCTCCGTGAGGATCATAGTGTATTGCGACGTGATGAGTATCCAACATGCCTGTGTACGTCCCATTCCGGTGCACATTCGATCCATATTCACGAGTTACTGCACATCACATCCACAGGCCGTTCGACGGTTGGAGCCCCTCACAGACGATAAATCTAGAGGTCAGGTCCACTACGTGCCTCAAAATCCTACTCTCCCGCAACTCACCGTCGTATTCAAAATCTCCCTGAATAGTGCATCTTACCGCTATGTCATTACACCTCCGTCCTCGGTTGACGAGTTGTGCCGTCAGGATAGCAGCTCTCTCTGCATTCTTTTGGAAAGCACGCACTTGGTAACTCCAGACACACTTTCTGCCTCGGTGGCCTTTGAGCACTCAAACATGTTGCGCGCCTCATCAAACTCGTTTGACAATATTTGCCACCACGTTCTTGACCCCGCAGAATACACAGTGGTTCGCACCGTGCGAGTTATTCCTGTGGATGGCACTCGACCAAGGAGAACCATCAGCTGTCTTCCAACAGAACTTCTTCTAAAGATATTCGAGGACAGCAATTCGTGCGCGTGGCAACACGATTTACTATCTTTTGCGCAGGTGTGCCGCCAATGGTCACAGTTCTGCATGAACCTGCTCTGGGCTCGTTTTAAATCCTCCGAGTGGAAGAGCCATTGTCCCCCCCGAGTTACGCTGGGCTTGCCAGAGCAGTCTTTGGACGTTTGTGCATTTGCAAAAGCATTCAGCGAGACACCTGCTCTTGCACTCGGTGTCTACCATCTCGATATTGATGAATACTTTGGCTTGTTGATGTGCTGGCATCACAAACATCCGAAAGAGTTACTCGGGTTCGCATCGGGACTCATCGTTATTCTCCATGCCACGAAGAATTTGCAGCATTTAAAGCTTGGGCTTTCGCTCCAGACAAACATTACCCCTTTCTCTGCTCCCCGTTTGCACACGGTATCCATTACACGGGCCACAGACAATTGGTCGTTAAACATCCGCTGGCAGTACACTATTAGTACAACCCAACTCGCACGCTGTATGGCGCGTTGGCCAGCATTGACTTCTCTCACGGTCGAACGCCTCAAACCAGGCAGCATTGGAATGGGCCGATTTTTCTTACGACGGCCTACGTGTACACTGAAACACCTTTGCATACGCGACTCGCACATATCGGACGGGGATCTGCTGTATCTCACCGCCTCGTCTACTAACACACTCGTGCAAGTGATGCTGGATTATGTGCAGGGTATCACCAGAGATGGCCTCCTTGTCTTCCTCAACGCGATTTCTCCAAACGTGATCTCGTTGACCATTCGAGACGTGTTGGGTGTCGAGCGTCCACGACGTCGTATGAAGCAACCAGTGCTGGATGATGTGGTGGACAAGATGCGGTATTTGCAGGAATTGAACGTCAGTGGGGACCTCGCAAGCGAAGATATGTTGCGTCGGCGGTCCGAGGTATTTCTGAGGAGTGGTAGTTCGGGTGTCCCGGTGGTTCGGTTATCGTTCAGGCTCGCACCGAGGATTTCGAACTGTACAAACCACGAATGGGCTGGGTGGGTGGTGGTTTAGGCTTTCTGGGGGCGCGAAGAATCCTGGCCTCTACACTTGCTCAAGAGCAAGGCCAACGCCACACTGCGCATTCGTGACGGTAAACCCGTGGACCAGAATGTGGAACAGTGCTGGATGGCACGAACAGCGTGGATGTCTTCCGCACCATCCATGTTGATCTAAATCTGGTCGAACTTGACTTGTGGTTTCGGACTGGGAACCGGTCCTTGGCATGATGGAGAGGAAGGGAAAAGTCGTTTCGAATTCCAATTCTACGGAGGAGCAACAAAATAATGGACACCTGCAACGCATGCTCGTGGATCATCTGCCGACTTTACCGGAGGGTGCTTTCCCCGTCTGCGGACGTCGTCGTAGCAGTAGTATGCTAGTTTGTAGTCGAATTTGAGCTAGTTGTGTTGTATGTCACCTGATTGTAAAACCCGGGCCAGTGCTCGCGCTCTTGCTCAGCTACAACCAAGTCTCCCAACCCTTCTGTGCATCATGTCTTCCTTGTTCGATGTTCGAAAGCAAGTGCGTAACCTTCCTTTTGATTCGACTTAATAATCTCATCTGGTTCTTTAGATCACATTCTATGGTTCCTACCATTCTCATCCCGTGAACGTGGCCATCCACATCTTTGGTGTCCCCGCTCTTCTCTGGTAACGTCCCTTTCCTTCCCTTCTTTAAACCATCACTCACACGTGGTCACCCAGGAGTGCGATGGTACTCACCACCCTCATCCCATCGCCGTCCTTTCTCACCTCTGCCCATTATGTGTTCAACAATTTCCTTATCTTCGACCTCAACACCTCGGCGCTCATCACAGCGTTCTATCTATTGTACTACCTCATCCTCGAACCTGTCGCTGCCGTAAGCCACGCACGATAAATGTCCCAGATCAACCCCCTCATTAACCACCTACATCAGATCCTCTATGCGCCACAAATGATCCTGTCGTTGTTGTCGGCAACGGCGCATTCATACCGTCCCGATGGGATCCGGGATGCCATCATTGTCCAAATCGTTTCTTGGATCGCTCAGTTCCTCGGTCATGGTCTTGCAGAGGGTCGCGCCCCGGCCTTGCTCGACAATATCGTCGGAGGTGAGTTCCCCATGTCGCACAGGTGACTCGCCACTAAAGACGTTTGTGAAGCTTTTGTGCTTGCCCCCTTCTTCGTCCACTTGGAATTACTTTTCAAGCTTGGGTACCGCCCAGAGTTGCATAAACAACTCAGGAACGATATTGGCAAGGAGATCGCAAGATTACGCAGAGGACAGGCAGAGAAGCGTAGGGCCGCAGAGAAGAAGGCATTCTAGTATGCAAGCTATTCACCGTTGACCGGCAATCTGGGCTTGTAGTGACTTTATGTGGATTTGTGCGGAGTCGACCTTTTGATTTTCGTTGTCACACTATGTCAGAACGTGTACACATTACTTTCTACGCCAGGAGCACTTTCCATCACCCATAGTTTGCACTTCCACTATGTTCATGATATTTACTGATCACGAAAGTCAAAGTCGAACACACAAGGAATGATTTTCTTGGGATCCACGAAGTATCGACGTACATCCTACATTCACAACAGAACCGAAATCACCTCTCCTATCGACATGAATAATTACTTGGAGTGCCAAGGCTATCAAACGAGGCTTGCTGGGGGAGGAAGAGCCTGTTCTCCAAGCGGAGTGACATAACACGATGTCAGACCGCCGTCCACCTTGAAGTCTGTGCCCTGTAGGACGCCGTTGAGTGATGCTAAGTCGTGTAACAGACAGCGTGGTGACGGACTGTTATATAGCTACTCTCATCACTCGCCACTGACGATGCAGAAGATTTAGCAGTAATTCAGGAGTAGACTCGACGGCACATACAGAACAAGGCGGCGTTCGCCTGTTCTACCGCTTCACCAAATCGACCCATTGGCAGATGAACGAGACGGCGGTTCTTTTTCTCATCCGTGTTCAAGAAATCCATAAGAAGAGCTGAGGTGTTGGTTCCAAGTCAGGCCCCTCAAGGGGAATGACCACTTACGCGTCTTAAGAGGACCACTGCGTTGATAAGTGTTGAGAACAACCAAGATAAATAAAGGATGAAGGAAGCTTACGGGCAAAGGGAGTTCAGACGGATGCCTTCTCTGGCATGCACCATAGCAAGCTCGCGGGTCATTGCAAGCACAGCTCCCTTGGATCGGAATCAGGATCAGTCAGATGGCGGTTCTAAAATATGTACCTTCGACGCCGTATCTGTGGAGGATCAGTGAACAAATGACCCACGGAGGGTATCCTTGAATACTCACAAGCCAGCTGGGGGGTAGCAGCCCCCATGACGGCTACGAAGCTCGCAGTGTTGATGATGCTTCCTCCAGCACGGAGGCCCTTTGACTCGTCCACAGGATTCTGACGCATCGCAAGAATCGCGTACTTGCATCCCCACCAAACGCCTTTGACGTTGACCGACATCGTGAGGTCCCAGATCCGCTCCTCCGTGTTGAGAGCATTGTCGTCCTCTGGATGCATGATACCTGTATCTGGATAAGAAGGAATAGGTAGATGTTGCATGTGTAGCCGACTCGCCAGCATTGTTGAACTAGAAAGTTGGGTGAATAGAAGCCTCCGATTGCGAGACGAGCTCGTACCATGATATCAAGTCTGCCGAATTCTTTCACGGCAACATCGACGGCAGATTTGATATCTTCTTCTTTCGACACGTCGACTTTGACGGCCAATGATTTCACGTTTGGAAACCTTTGGTTGATCAGGGATGCAGTTCGTTCGGCTGCTGGTAAGTTGATATCTGCCAGCAAGATATTTGCGCCTTCTCTTGCGAAGAGGAGCGACGACTCGAGTCCGATCCCACTGTTAGTGATCGTCTGCTCGTATCGATATTGAAGGATGTTTGAAACCTCGGACTTACGAGCCAGCACCTGTGATGAACGCGGACTGTGATCGCAGAACTCAGTGCCATCTACAGTAGATAAGCCATCTTCAAGACCGACCTTGTACTGAAGGCGACCAGTCATGTTAGGGAGGATAAATGCGATAAGATGTTACGTAGGTGGGGGAGGGTATTTATTTGCTCAGAGTGGGCCAAACACCCTGATAAGGTCACGCGAGTTCTTTCAACTGCTTCTAGTGGTCGGCCAGTTTAGGCTAACTCAAACCACTGAATGAACCAGGCATAACCCCATCATGGACACTGCAAAGCTTTCCATGATCATTGCTGGACCCATCACCTCAATGCGATGGAGTTAGTCCAGTTTGAATCCGGACCGGGTGAGTCTCAGCACATGCCCGACCCCGACTGAATCTTATAAATACCTCGGTATGCCAGTCCAACCTCACCCAGGTCCTTTCACCTGTCTCTCTTTTCTCCCCACTTGCGACCCACTCTCCCTTGAAACATAATGACACTCACAGACCGCTTGCGGCCGCGAGTATACTCCGCTCGTTATCCACGATGGATGGTCGGGAAACCACTCCTTTACATGTCCTCTGCACTCGCGTCGCTGGGCGACGCTATGTTCGGCTATGGACAGGGGATCATCGCTGCGGTCCAGGTCCAGCCATCCTTTATCCATCGCATGTTCGGGAAGACGGTGACAATGGCCCAGATCCAGGCTGGCGACACGGGTGTCGATCCCTGGGTCCAAGGTTCGTCCTTTAGTTCTCCGTCGTCGTCTATGCTCAGTATTGTGCAGCCATCACCGTCTCGTGCCTAAACATCACCGCGTTCTTTGCGTCTTTCTTGGCAGCGTACATCTGTGATGTCATGGGCCGCCGCATGTCAGTTCGTCTCGGTGCAATCATGTATCTTGTCGCAGCCTTCATCCAAATCTTCGCACCTAACCTTGGCACTCTGATCGCTGGTCGATCCATCCAAGGAATCGGCGTCGGAATCCTCTCTATGACCGTCCCAGTCTTGCAGTGCGAGATTGCGCCCGGCCACGCTCGTGGTCTCTTCGTTTGTATCGAGTACATCTGTTTGAACCTCGGGTACGCGGTCTCGGCTTGGGTCGGTTACGGTTTCTTTTTCGCTATGCCTTCCGAGATCTCCTGGCGAGGTCCTTATGTCGTGCAAGCTGCGCTTGCCGCTATCCTCGTAGTTTGGACATTCATCCTCCCCGAAACGCCCAGGTGGCTTATGGCAAACGGCTTCGAAGAAGAAGGGTTACACGTCCTAGCAGATCTACACGCAGCTGGCGATACAAGACGCCCAAACATCGTTGCAACATACGTCGAAATCGCCGCCGCCGTCGACTATGAACGCAAAATGGGTCAAGCTACTTGGCGTCAGATCTTTCGTCAATATACGCGCCGCTGTATCGTTGGCATCACTTGCCAGATGTTTGCCCAGCTCAACGGCATCAACGCTATCCTGTATTTCTTGCCGTCCAACTTGACTCGCGCGGGGTTCACCATCTCCC
Source organism: Xanthoconium purpureum (assembly GCA_038090075.1). Taxonomy (NCBI): domain Eukaryota; kingdom Fungi; phylum Basidiomycota; class Agaricomycetes; order Boletales; family Boletaceae; genus Xanthoconium; species Xanthoconium purpureum. Next base: position 63,527 of record JBBPMA010000058.1, read on the forward strand.
GCTCCCTCCTCTATGCCGGTGCCTGCGCCCTCGTCTACTGTTCGGGTACCATCCCTGCGATGTTCCTCATCGACAGGTGGGGTCGACGGACCATCCTTCTCATCGGAAGCATCGTGCTAGCTGCGTCCCTCTCCATCGTCGGCGGGTTACAATACCATTCCAACACCCTACCCGAAGGACCTGCGCGCATCCCTGTCGCGGACGGTCTCTTTTTCGGCGTTTGCTTCTACCTCTTCTTCTTCGGCGCTACCTGGGGACCGGGTCCCTGGCTCCTTGGCGCTGAAATCTTTCCCCTCCGCGCGCGCGCCAAAGGCATGTCGTTGAGCACAGGCATGAATTGGCTCTTCAACTTCATCATCGCGTTCATCACGCCCCCGCTGTTCCAGGTCATGAACGCGGGGTACTACTTCCTCTTGGTCGGCTTCTGCGTCATTTCGTTTTTAGTCGTTTGGTTCGTCTACCCCGAGACCGCACATAAGACGCTGGAAGAGCTTGGGCAAGTCTTTGGAGACCGAGTCACCGACGACGACGAGCTCACACAAGTGGAGGCGGAGCAGAGTGCGAGTGCAACCAAGGTGGCAGCAGCCTCTGTTCTCACTGCTCGAGTCGGTGACCCAGGATTGACACTGCGGATGACCGAGGACGTTGGAAACAATGTTGAGTCGGATAAGAACGTTCCAGCTACACGAGAAGTAGAGGTTGTCCCCGGTCCGCAGATCGTCCTGCCATGATCATCATAGCTAAGATGAACATTGCGATCCATATAATATTTACCAATTGGAACAGAGGTAGACTGTACACTTGCTCTATGACTTAAACTCGTAAGGATTCTGGAAAGTCCGCAGGATAGCTTTCGTCCCCGGGAAACATGTGAATGAAATCTCGAACAACTGAAGGTAAAGATTCCGAAGGCATCCGAGCGGAGGGATAAGATGAACGCAATCCCGGGATACTCGGTCCGCCTTCCTGCGCGGGTAATTGTGTGGAACCCATGATAGAAGGCATGGTTGCGATACGGGATCTGGCAGGAGAAACAAGCGGTGAGACAACAGGACGAGGCGGAGTATCCTCCCCGGAACGATGATCACGAGGCCGTTTCCTGCCGATCTCAGCGACGCAATGAAGAATCTCTGTGTCGGACTCTGCCTCTGTGGCTGAATCGTCTTCCACTCCAGAAAGGTTACCCTGAGCGGATCTACAACGAACTAGAGGACAGTCTTGCTTCATTTCTCGTAGAGGCGGGTCAGGAGTGGACAGTTTGCCTTTCATCTTCATCTGGAGAATATCCGACTCAGATTCGGATTCCGTGAGAGAATCATCCATGTATACAGGTGGGATATTTTCAATTGAATCATGGCGAGAAGATCTCCGAGGGGTTTTGGCTGTGTAACCTGGAGAGTGGTTTGGACTCGATCTCTTGCGTCGCGAGGGACTCGACGAGTTGGATAAGAGTTCATCCAATGCGTTCTTTGTTATGAAGAAGGAACGAGATGGACCGCCAGGAGAGTTAACGGGCGACCCGACGGGGGTAGAACCAAGCGTGTAAACGTGCAGACTTTTTCGCTCGCGACAACTGAGGTGAGGGATCTGAGCACTTCCGCGTGTGGACCTTGAACATTGTCAGTAAGGTGTATATGAACCGTTGATATGAATCTTACTTTCCAGGGGAGACTCCTACCAATAAAGTACCCGTAGAGGTAAGTCCGTCAAGCGTTGGCAACGTTAATTCTCGTTCTTCCTGAGTTTGCGACGAAATGACATGCTCAATGCGCCGGGAGCATCGCTTGCGCTTAGGTGTCGCATCGGGATGGAGGAGGTATTGACTCTGAGAAGACGGAACAGGAATCATGGGTATGACATGACCATCGGCAGGTTGACCATCCAGTGCCTTTGCTTGGAC
>JBBPMA010000059.1:0-65341 GCA_038090075.1 Xanthoconium purpureum
GTTGTGGCCAATCAGAGTACGTACCCGCCGTATCCCACAAGCTTAGCTCCACGAGCTGATCATCGACGTAGATGTCGTGGACGTAGTTTTCGAATACGGTGGGTTCACTACACGGTACAGGAAGCTCGGCATGTGAGGTCCCTCGGCCGGGTCCATGTTGCACTCACTATACTTGGGTAAAGAAACCCCTGGTGAAAACGTTGAGTAGCGATGTTTTGCCTATGAATAGAACTGGTGCTAAGCTGGCAGGAAGAAGAACGAGGCATGGGTCACATACCGCAAGCGCCATCTCCGCAAACAACCACCTTTCTTTGTATCTGGAAATATGCGAAAACGGTGAGCACGCTGCCTGAACACCACGCTTCATTGTCTTACAGGTCGGCGACCAAAGCTAGTCTTCGAAGAACCACAGATCGACATGAGGAATGTGGATGAAACGACAAGGAGCTTGTTGGCCGTACTGCCCATCCATGTCTTCTGATGCGGTGCACTTTGTTTGGCCTTGTTTGTCGCCCTCGAAATCGTTCGAAAGACGAGAACAAGAAAAAGATGTATGTAACAAGAAAAAGGCTAGGGTACAATAATGTACAACGCGTCTGAGTAGAGTACACATACAACAAGCATATGCCAGTAGTGTCCTCAAAACATATCTAGCAGACAGCACATCAGAATGATCACAGGCGGCAAGATAACGTCCGCAAGTTAACAACAAAAAGTCCTCATCCATTACGTGAGAGACTCAAACCACTAGCATTAACAAAATCTTGCCAAGTGTTTTGCATCGTGTTGGTTTCCGGGGACTCTCGTCGAGTTGCAGGCATGTGGCCGTTCATCTGAGGATAGCCATTCTCCGAGACCATCCCGTAGTCATAGACCGGGAAGTAATTAGGGAACTGCCCGGGTACCAGTTCCATCGGCTGAATTTGTACCGGGCTGTCACTGTATCCAGAGGTTTCATATCGTTCTCTTATGGGTGTGTTGAAAGCAGACGCCTCAGTGTACGTGGACATATTGGTATGAGGGGTAGCAGTGTGACCGAATGTTTTGAGGTAGTCCACAACAGTGGGATGAACGTGATTACTCCCACTTGCCAGCGGTAGTGGCACTACCGGATTCGAAGATGTGGGCGAGCGATCAACGACTGCGGGCGACGACTGCGGTGACAGCGAGTCTTTCTTGGATACAAGCCGTGTTTTCCCCCCAAGCGTCGAGAGTTCGTCATCTTCTTCGAATGGTGACTCCGGTTCAGAATGACTTGACAGTTGACGTGAAAGTGGCGAGATTTTGCCCCTTCGGAATTCGTTCAAGCTAATATGCGCCTTCTTTTGCAGCGCCATCATGATATCCTGAAAGTTAGGTAAGCAAGTGAAAGTGACGGGCAGACGAGAATATAGGTTTACCAATACGGGTTGAGCGCGAAATCCTCGCGCTGCCTTGGCGAAAAGCTCACAAGCGGAGTCCAGTTGCACAAGCGCAGAGGGTGCCAAGCTCATGGATGGACACCGGGTGACAACCGAACCCAGTACGATCTACAATTCGTATCCCGAAAGGAATTTCATCGACTCGTCAGCAATTGTCCTACCAGGGAATTCAACAGCACCCCGTCGGGCAAACGTACCGCACACGAAAACATGTGGGTCCACAGGAACCAGAGTCGTTCACTGAGTTCTTTAAGCTGTGAGTGGAGATTCCGCATCAAGGCTACGAGTGAGCCCGCACTTCGGTAAGCAGCGATAACCGAAGTCCCATACGGACTACCGAGTGGATCCTTGGGGTGATCGGTCACAGCACGAGCAAAGAAACTTCGATGGAGATAGAGGAGGTCTGATTGAAGCAGTGTCAGCGGCAACCCCTTACTCAGAAATGAATATTACGCGCGAAAGCTGGTAAATGTGAGAAAGTAATAGGGAAGCAAGACTTACTCATTTCGCGAAGAGCGAGGACTATATGTCGTTGCAGAATCAGCGTGACGCTCTCCTGCCGTGCCTCCGATGGAGATGAGTTGCCAAATCCGGCAACTTGCAAGTTAGGAGGGACAGGGAATGCGCGCATTTTGCGGTCCAGTTGCAAGATGGTTGCATACGTCGGAGTCTTTGCGCCGAAAGCTTGGTCATTGACCACACTCATACATTCTGACGTGAAGCGGTGCTTCCAAGCGTGAACTAATCAGAGTGTCGTAAGATAAGGCGTGTTTTCTATCGCGCAGCACGCACATGATTCATCAGCAGGGTCAGGATAGGGTAGTTTGCAGTCGATATATGATAGATAGAATGTCGGCGGGCGTCCAAACGTCCAGCACTGTGATGGTGGTGACCTTACATTTCGTGTTGCACATACGTCCTTTCCAACTCACCTGCCAAGAATCGTATGTGTACAACTCCCAGAACAATTCGCGGCGACGGAGGGTCTCCTTCGGGTCCACTCCCCATTTGCTCGGATCACGATCTGTGACAAATTAGCGATCGGGTCAGCATCCATTACGCAATTGAAAAGGGGACACTGACGAAGCCCAATCTAATTTGATCACGCGGAAGGCATTTGTTTTGAGCGTTTACGATTAGTAACCAAGGACACTCACGCATTGCGCAATCTTGACAGCCACGCCAATAATGGCCCAACGTGTCCCAGAGTTGGACCCATGCCTGTCAGACAAGAAGAGATAGAAGGTCATAAGGAACTATCAGATTAGGAGTGAGTATCCCGTGGTCGCAACGCAGCGAGTGTACATGCCAAAGCCTGTACGGCACTGATAGTAGGATCCTCGAAGAGCGAACTCTGAAAGAGTGCAGCACGCGCCAATTGATGGTATTTTTCTGCCTCGATGTTGTAGGCTGTGTACTTGATATCCACAAGGCTTCCGATTGCGAGAACCATGAAGACAAGGGCGAGTTTGTGAGAAAGAAGTGGGTCATCAGATGGGGGTCCGATGTCTGGCGTATAAAATAGCGCATATATTTCCTCGAAATAATCTCGTTCGCTAATCGGATTGTACCTGAAGTGGACAGTGAGAATTTCATGTGCTAACGCATGTCGAGGCCGCTCACATCCAAGCACCGTATGTGTAATAGACCCGAGAGAGATAGTGTGCCTCGGGAGGTTCGGGAAGATACCAAAGGAGCTCCCGTAGTCGGACGTTTTCGAGCTCGAGTGGAAAAGACGTTGGGACCAGGGGAAATGCACCACTGCGAACCAGAATCTCGGGTGGAAGGATATTCTGTAGAGAGGCTAGCCGGCTTTCTTCGCTCTCCTGAGCTTCAAGGGCTTCATTCTGTGTCCCAATCAGATTGATCGCACGTCGAGATGCCGTTTCAAGTTACCTGTAAAAAGTACTGTACATAAGATTGTCAACGAAACTTGTTCCTTTGTACAAGGAGGGCGTCGCTCACCCAGGAATTCGCGATGGATCCGAAATACTTGGTCCCGCCTGACGCATTAATTGATAGCGAGCCAAAAGCGTCGACGACTTCGCCGTTTTGCTCTTCTTCTTTGATGTTGCCTTTGGGGACGTTACGGTGGCCGGGTGGTTCCCGTTGTAAAGGAGCCTTGATCTGGAGAAGGTCATCGGCGAGGAGGGGATGCCTATCGGGAGAGACGAGGGAGTGGGAATGCCGCAGTGCGTCTTCGAGCTCACGAACGCGATTGCACAGGACGTTAATTTTTTCGTGAAGTTCTTGTGTGGAGGCGAGGACGAAGCTGGGATTTTTGAGGGGGAAGAGGATGGCACGAGCCTGATGCGCACATACCGATTACCCTGACCCGTGGTCAAAGAGCCTGAAGCGGTGGAGCGATTACGTCGAGGAAGGCGAGGAAGGACGGGGCGGATGACGTACCATCCGGACAGATCGCACCACACCCGCGCTTGACGCAGGAGCCACAGGGAATATTTCTGTCGCAACGCAGCTTGAGGCTGGAAGAAGAGAGGATGAGTGGGGGTGGAAACGGGGGAGACGGGATAGACAGACCGTCTACACTCTGCACAGGATAGACGAGTGGCCCCTTTTCTCCGTTTCTTTGAAGGGTCTGAGAAGATGTTTGGCTCCATGAGCTGTGAGATGGGATGTGGAGGGCGAAGAGGAGGCACGGCTCGGTGGATGACTTCGGAGGAAATTGAGCGTTTCCACGGCTCTTAAAATATCCATATCTATCCAGTTGACGGTTTCCTTTCTTGGCTAGTCCGGCCGTAAATTAACAAATTCGAATTTATCTTAACCTTCGCGGAGTTGAAGCGGGGGTGACACATTAGGCAGGTGGCCGGCATCTTCCCGACGACCCTCGACCTCGTGTTGTGCGATTCCCCTCGGCGTCCTGCGCGTCCTCCGGTCAAGTGAGCTCCCGTGAACCAATACGGTGGATGGCGTGTCCCCCCTACCCCCGTAATGAAAAACGGGCTGATGCGACATTGCAACCCTGATATCATTCTCATCCAATAAGTAAATATAAAAATATTCATTCTAGTAGTCAGTGTCGACAACCAGACAGTAGAGAGCATACGATCCCTGTCGACCCTCATCATGCAACAAAGCTAGCCGAAACGTGGCCTGAGATGAAACCTCGAACGCTTCCTCAGAGTTACGGTATGCGCGTTGTGTTTCAATCCGAGGATCTCATCTGTCACTGGAGGTACCGCCAGAAGTCTGACTGAAATGAACCAGTCACTCTTTGGCACCACCTTCTCGAGCCCGCTCCGCACCTCATCAATGGTCGTGAATCGGTCCACTTGACCAATGGAAGCATATCCGCTCAGGTAAAACAGCTTCTGTTATCCAATCTTTCTGATGGACTCACCCGCACCAACACTGCACCTCCATACATACATATGGGAACTGACATACCGGTGTCAATATAGATCCATGACTCAGCTGCGTTGCCCAGCTACCCGCGATCCTATTTCAGTATACATAAAGCGAACAAGAATACTTCAGAAGTGACCGTGGCCATCCCGACCGACATCAACGACGTATGAGATGTCATGCCCTGCTCGGTAACATTTCAACTGGCGACGCAGAACACTTGACACGCGGGCTGTCCCCCTCCCTGTAAGCAGCTCTATGTAAAGAGTGCGGAAATCCACATACCCACACCAGTTCGCTCCGACTGGCCGCCGCCACCAATCGCAAGTCGCTTCTTCGCACCCGCCGCCACCGCAGAGATAGGCACCTCGTCACCCAAGTGTACGACGTCACAACAACATAAAACATACGGCGTGGTTACACCGAAATGTCTCAACACCACACTTTTCAGCGGCGAGGCCGCTGGACTCTCGAAAACCCGAGGTTGTCAGCGCTTAGAGGCGAAGGAGTCTTACCGAGCACTCGGCCAGCTCACAGATTCCGCTACTGTGTCCAAGCATGACAGGGTATTCACTGGCGTCAAGAACAGCAACCTTCAGATACATACTAGGTGTGAATGTGGGTGGTCACGGACACGGACTTCCTGGCGGAGATTATGACCATGAGATCAAGACTAAATGAAAAAAAGGGGATATTGGGACGATGAAGCCCCTGTAACGTCAATGAGGCAAAGAAACGCGCGCACCGCTCGGTTGATTGCGCAAAAACCATGACCACCGTCGAGTCACGCGACGGAGCGAAGCTGGTCGTTCTCCGAGATAGGCCCTTAATGCAAGTACATTGCGTAAGTGATGCGCGCATGTAAGCGGTCCTCATGGGCGCTCAGGGGATCGATCACTTACATATTCTCCCTCGTACATCTGCGCCTCTCGTGCAGGGCATGGCGATGAGCGCGCTCACCGTCAATACATGGGCTAATCTCCTCGGCCATGATGGTGTTCGAGGACGATGGAACTGCGGATTGGCCAAAAGCACGTGGACGAGGGTTCACGCGAGTCGCTGTTGTGTGCATGTCCCGATGCAATTCCAAAAAGACGTGCCATGAAGTGGCCTTATAATAGGCACATTACAGGGACACTGCATGTCAACAACGATGGGACCTGATAGGGGAATCAAGGCATACGATCCACCATGGAAGATTGTCGCGGAGGGCATCGAAATCATTGGTCGCGTTCATATTGGAGCCATGCCGTGCTCAGTAGCCCCCTCGCGATTGGCGTCACTGGTGTACTTGAACAAACTCGCTTTTCGCGAGCCTCCAATGCACACTTTCCATCGCCCTGCTGGTATTTATATACCGATGAGTGCGACTCAGGATCACGGCAAGGCAGGAGCTCACCGGTCATCATCATGGCGGCCATCACCCACAGAAGATATTTGCCTTGTTAAAAACCTGGCACAGGGTGCCCTTGGCCCGTGAGTACTGCGACCCCTGCAGCAAACGGTCGGCGTACTACGTGAGACCCTGCGAGAGACGGACACCGCGCACGGCAGGCTGGATTTGAACGTCTGGTGATCATCCCGTCTTCTACATTTGTCAGACGGCCAGTCTGGAGCACGTTCGATAGAGAAGGGTCAGGCTTCGTCTTGACCGGAAAAAGCATGATGACGGGATCGACGGAAATTGACTAGCTTCTATAGGCAAAATAGTACATAGCGTACGCTACATATCCAGTTCATCATAATGTGCCGTATATGTATATAATCCAGGAGATATCTCCCAAAGTAGCGGGTACCTACAATAATAGTATCCAAATGTGTCTGGTCCCAGGCTCATTACCCGTGAAGTGCGGCAGAGGGAATCAGAAACGCTGCCAATCATATAGCGACGGGGGTAAAAACACCTTCTGCTCCTGACAGAGGGGGAAGTCCGCCTGTCTTGCTCTCGGGACTTGCGGCAAGATCTCTCGCCGAAGAGCCGGAGGTGACGCTCGTCGAGTCTCTAACCTGTACACTTGGCCTGGGAAGCTCACTTGCGGGGCTAACAGGCTCGACAAGAGATTCTTCAATGGATGACGTATCTGATAATCCATTACACATCGCTTCTGGTTCGGAGCGCGGCGATTTGACGGGCGTTGTGGAAGAGATGCTGGCACTTCTAGCCCCAAAGAAATCTCCGAGCTTCCTTGTAAGCGGTTGCGGGGGTGGTGATTGCGGCGTGATATTAGGGGTGGTAGGTGGTATAGTGGGTATAGGCATTGAGCCGGGAGGATTTTTAGCTAATGGGTCGGCTCGCCAGAAATTGAAGCCCCAACTCCCTACAGCTTGAGCGTTCTTCTTCGATTCGACCTGAGAAGACGGTGATGCTGCAGATCCACCTGCGTTTGGCATTGGAACACCAACGTTGTGCTCCTCTATGAACACACGGAGAGCCTTGACGCACAATTCCGACGCCTCTCGCGCTTCGTTCGCCTCGTTTAGCTCGTGTTTTGCCTCGTCCAATGATGCTCGCATAGTATTGAGCTCCTTACGGAGCACCTCAACCTCGGCCGATTCATCCTGCTGGAAGGTGAGCGGAGGAGGGGATGCGCGGCCAAATATCCCAGATGACCTGTGTGCTAACTTGTTTGCTAGCATCGCATTGTCGGGGAAGGCAAAGGTGGTGGGACCGGGGCTGCCATGTGGTGAGCCACCGTCGAACTTTGCGAAGCTTGAATCTGAAACAGACGAGATGCGCCGATGCGCATTGATCCGGCTAGCACTCGAGCCGGTAAGCGGTGCAAACGACGCCCGCTTCGATGATTGAGGGGCTGCCAAGGACGCGAGGCTAGCCCTGGAAAGATCGAGTGGCGTTGGCACCTGACTTTGTCTTCGACTCTCGGACTGCAGGCGCATGAGTCCCCGCCTGGGAGCAACGTCGTCAGCTGGTCACGGCGCAAGACGGGAATGACATACCTGCTCTCCTCGACCTTTGTCCGCAACAGAGAGATGGTGTTCTCATCGTCCTTGGCTTTGCTGTTTGCGGTGTCAAGCTGCTCCTGGAGCTGGGAACACTTGTCCGTCATGTGGGCAAGGGTATCCGTAACATCTTTCTCCCTGGCTTGGAGTTGGGAAAGTGCTTTGGCGAGTTCGTCTCTATGGCGCGTGGCCTCCGCCAAGGAGGACCTGAGGTTGGTGACGATGTGGGCGAGGACCTGTGGGTCGAGAGACTGTGGCCGCTGAGGATCTGAGGGCGTTGGAGGGGGAAGAGATTCGTTGTCGAGCTGGCGCTCGAGCTCGAGGGTGAGGTCGATGGAGGAGGGTCTTTCTTGCGGGTCGTCTGTTGTTGTGGACATGGTTCAAGTCAGTGTCAGAGCAACATCTAGCATGTCCGCCACGTCGCGTCCGCCGCAACTACATCCTACCCGCCCTGTGCACGTGACTCACCCGCACGGCCACCATCAATCAGCTGTGTGGGCACAGCCCCACACCGCCCCCACCGCTACTGTACTATGTAGATATCATACATTTCGTCTACGACTGCCTAATAACATCATTGGTCTATATCCTTCCCAAGCTCAAATGTGTGTCAACGCATCAATGCAAATGATGCCATCGCGCTCGCTCCACGGATAGCCCCAGCGGTGCAACCATTCTCTAACACCGGCGGCGAGGCGAGCGCGCGAAGCGCCCCTCGCTGCGTCTTGAGTTCCCGTGTGCTTCTCCTCTCCGACGATGGCATATGCTAAAGGAACCGTCAGAACAGAATGGCCAGCCTTCAAAAGGAATACTAACCAAGACCCAAAAAGTGTTCCCGTTCCAACTTCCAGTGCAAGTCAGCTCATCTTGGAAACACAGCCTAGCACGCGGACACTCACAGCAAGCACGAATTCCTCCAGTACTTCAGTCGCCTCGTTGGCATGCAGGCCGTGTAGGTCAAGCATAGCTTCCGCCCTTTCCTCCGAAGACAACCTCAATTCACCACCAATGTCCTTGCTTGCAATACCCAGACATATTCCCAAGCCACCACCACACGGGCGTCCTCGCGAGCTACGATCCCCCAGGTCATCTGACCAGTTCAGGTCCCGGTTCTTGACTGCCTGTTCAGCGAGCTTGACGCGTTCTCTGACCAGCCTTCCGGCAGCCTCCGTCATCTCGTTGCTCATCTTTGCGTTAAGATCGTGTCCTTCACGACTGAACCGTTTGGCAGCAGCGCCATCTCCCCGTCTCCATGCATCAGCAGCTCGCGAGAGGCATGCATTTCGAGCGGCACCGAGCTGTAATGCACGAGAGCGATACGACATATAAAGGTTATTGACCGAGTCCCCGGTCGGCAAAGTGGGTAGCAGTGTCGGAGGACGCAACTTGGTACGCGGAGAGGGCTTTGGTGCGACGATCGTGGTTCGCAACTGGAGATTGTCGGCGGAGTTAGCACTGGAAAGGGGTTCGCGTCGAGCCATTGCGCGGTCGGTGGGTACCGTCGCTGGCGCAGGTCGTTTGACTGCAGCTGCAAATCTCGTACGGCCAGGATCATGCTGCCAATTTCCGTGCTTCTTGTTTCTTCCAAGTGCGGAACCCTCGTAGCCTAGCGCAGGGAACTCATCTGAGGGTGGGCTGGAAGCCACGTTTCCAGCGTTGTGATGCAGATTCGTACGAGAAAGTGCGTTCGTGACGGTTGTGACATCGACATCTTGGGGCAGGTGGTGCAAAAATTCGCACTGATCTTGCTTTGCACACGTCCCACGTAACCAGAATCGGCACAGGGCGCGCTCGAGGTCATGGCTAGGAATATGAGCATATCAGTAAAGGAGCACTGCAGGAGACTGTAGACCTTACCTGAAGCGACAATCCGCTCGCAAACATTCGCCAGCTAGGTAGTATCGGCACACCCGATTTCCACCTGGCACAGGGCGTGGACTGGTACCTCTTCCAACTTGCCTTGCTGCGTTGTAACCAGATCGTCCGCCACGCAACATGCCCCGACCATCCCTTGTAACTAGCGTGACACGGCCACCCATTGATTGCATTCTGGTCTGTGCGTGCTGGGGGGGAGGCGGCAACGCACGATCGATAAGCCATGCCATGGCTTTCTCGAAATCATATCCATTCTGAGAGAGCGCTTCCTCGAGCTCAGAAGGAGCGAGAGTGGAACCAAAGACAGAACTCAACACGTCAAGTGGGGTCATACCATCAGTGAGGTAAGCGGCTGTATCTGGGTCTTCGCCTGGAGTATCGTATTGAGAATCATATTCGTATCCGGTCGGATAATATCCAGCACGAAGGTCGTCGGGAGAGTGATTCGAGAGGGAGTCAGACCACTGATCAAAGTCCGTGATTGTGATGGGGTGGAACGAATGGGGTGCCGTGTTCGGTGCGAAGGGATCAAAGGGGTCGTCTTCCTCTTCTTCTTCGCCGACTCTCGTGGAGGAGCGGAGTTGGCTCGGTGTGACAGCCCGAGAGGGGATATTCTGATCTGGGAGAAGTGGGGCAGCGATCGCGAGGTTAGACGTGGCTCTGAGCGGACTGTGAGACCACAAATCAGGCGATGGCGTCTCAGTTCGGCCGTAACCTGGCAACGTAGCAGGGTTGGAGGAAGCGGCCGACAATGGCCGGGGGATTGGTTTAAATTCTGTAGCTTTGGCACTGAGCAATCTCGGAGAGGAAATAGGCGACGCAGGAAGGCTCGCAGTGAATTGAGCGTGGGCCTGGGTGGCTTGGGAGTGTACGAGCACGGGTGAATTCATAGGTGACACGCTACGAGCGGAGATATAAGATGAAGCATTACCACCGACGAGCGGGGAGGAGACAGGGGTGTGTGGTCTACGGAAACCGACGGGAAATGGAGAATTCGGAACTGAAGAAGGGGTATCAGGTCTGTTGAGCCGTACGGAGTGGGAGGATGCCCTGGAAGACGGTCGTGAGGGGCGTCGTGTCGGTGTGAGGAACAGGAACGGAACGCCTGCCACGTCGTCGCGATGTCGGTGCATGAGGTCGAGGACATTTTGTTCGAGCTGCGATGGGGTTAATTGAAATAGGCTAGACAGGTTGGGACGGGGACACAGACCATATCCTCATCGACCCCCCACTCGGACTTGAGAAGGTCTTTGAGGGCGTCCTCCTGTTCGTCGGCGAGGAGTGCGGCAACCCTGCTCACGAGGGTGGTGCTGACGCGGTTTTGGTCATCACCGTCGTCGGCATCGTATCCCTCAAGAGGAGATCTGTGCTGCCGAATTATAGCGGAAAGCTGCGCACGCGTGTGTGGAAAGCGTTGAACTTGGCTGGCAGAGCCAAGTCCGTGCTCAGCTGCGTTGTCGTTGGCGCCATCTGCACTGGGCAGGGAGAGCGCAGAGGGTAGCATTAGCGTCTGGGGCATCGGTTGGTGACAGTTGAAGATGGAACGGTGATCTGAGACTGCATGGGACGTTGAGCGCCTCAACTCATAAAACTTTCTTGATGAGCACCGTAATGAACGCGTCCACACAAATAACGTTATGTATCGTCAACGCCGTCGCCAACGACGAGCATGTTCAACTGAAACGTCCTTATTGCACTGATTCTACCCATGTCTCACTCGTCCCATTGAACAAGCACATATTCTTCTCGCCAGCATTCCTTGTCACCCAGGCAGCAATCATTCCCACAAGAAAACACCATGCAGGTACCCCATTCCATTCCTCGACTCCCTGGCTCTTTGTTGCGTTTGAGTGCATCCCGCACCGCTTTGATCCTTTGTTCGTCTGTCAATTTCCGCACATCCAGCTGCTTGTCATCGACTGCGTCCCTTAGGACGTTGATCAGATTGGGCATCAGCTGGCACTCGAACACCCGGCTCGATTTGCAACAGGGACACGGTGGGATGGATGCCACGCTATAAGAGCGTTTCGTTGGTTGAACAACCTTAAAGTCCCCTTTCGTGACAGGGAGAAGTGTCTGAGCTGGCGCAGGGAATAGTAGTTCGAAGACGTTATCGGATGCAAAAGGTAGAGGAATGCCTCCAAGTTCGTAGCTGCAAAACAAAAATTCTCGGTCCGGTCCAGACATTATCCATGATAGTGACCTACCGAAGACATTGCTCCCCCGTAAATCCAACGCGCTTGGTAAACCGATCAAATACGTTGTCCGTCTCTAATGAGTTTCCATATGTTTCCAGCACCCAAGTTGCATCTTTACCGGCTTTGCCGTCCGCTTCGACAGGATCTTCTACTTTGACGCCGGCCGGAGCTTTTGCCTTGGAAAGCTGAGGGATGTACTCGGATAGCGTTGACAGATACACTGCAGGGTAGGATGGTGCCGCGGCCCAGAATGAGTCTGCCACCCTCGTCGAAGCCATAGCTGTGATGAGTGAGTCCTGAGAATCGTCACTTTCTGCGTCGCAGTCGTCGTTGTGGTCCTGCTCGGGCCGATCAGTCAACGAGGCGCCGAAAATTTGGTCACCCAGACCAAAAGCGAGGGGTTCAGCGGCTGTTTGCATCTAAGTGACCGGCTAGTCAATAATAAAATGGATGAATGTCAGTGTGACTACTCACAGAAAATGGGTTAGCTGATGCTGTTAGATTTGGAAGAGCGTTCGTTTTTTGCTGTCCAGCACTCTGCTTTTTCTTTTTCTTCAGCTTGGCTGCATAGGTGGCATTGTACCTCAAACCACGCCATGCCCGTATGCTGATCGTGTTTGAGATGCATGTCCTGCTCGTACCAAATTATGCCCACCTTCCAGTGTGTCTTTGACAGGCGGAGCGAGCACAACCCCAGACATATAGCGCACGATCCATGGGACTGCCTTCAAACGGACACCACACCTGGAGGAGGAGCTCCATAGGATCCGAGCAGACCTTGCACTGGGAAGAGGAAAAGTGTGGTTCGCGCGAAGGCAAGAACGCCTTGAAAAACAAAATACAGTTCGATCTGCATTGACACGTTGTTCGTACATTGGACAGGAGACAGAGCTCGTACAGGAAGGCCACCGATGCGAGAGACTGCAGCATCTTCGATGTCGGCATCGGTCTCTACACTCCCATCTGGAACGCCAAGGAGAACATCCGTCTCCGTGCCGGGGCTGATTTCCTCGTCGGAATCAGACCAATCATCCTCGGTTACAACTGGCATACTGTCGAGAAAAAGGTCAGCGGGAAAGACATAAACGATGGGAAATGAGAACGGGGATCAGATATGCATGAATGGTAAATTTTGGGACTCGTCACGGCGAACAGCAGGAGGAAACCTCGCGCCGAACATGTCAGACTCGTCATCTATGTGTTCATCGCGTCAAGAAAAGACTAGACCGTTTGCTTACCTGACTTGACAGTGTTGGACAGAAGAGAGGAAGAGCCCGCGCGATTTTATTCGCCCGCTTATGGGAAATGTTTTCCTTGTTTGGATCACAGGTGCCGCTAAGTGCTGTCAGGTTGTAGTTGACGGTCTCGGTTTCGCTCGCCGGGATGTCTGCCCCGGATGCACGGACGCGCAGAAAGATCAGTCTACAGCCAGCCAGGGTCCTTTCCGTACCGTACGTCGTCTCGTCGTTCGAGGTTCTCCAGTACTGCTCTGATATGGACCACCCACAGACATGGCACCAGAGCGTTCCCCAAGATAATCTTCTCCAACATCCTCTTCGTCTTTGCGCTGTTTGCAGCAAAGGAGTCTCTTCTCTCCTACGATGTCGGTGTCTTCTGGGTGGTCATGAGGGTCCTCGCATTGGGTGCATTGAGCATGCTGATTTGGGAAGGCTTGACGTTGGAGTTTTCGAAAGCGAACCAGATCGAAGTAGGCAGTTACATCTTCATTTGTCGTACCATCTCACAATGCCATAGTGGACAGCACTAGGCGTATCTTCGCTGTTGCTTTTTGTACAGCAGGCAGCGCTATATACTGCTCTCTATCGACTGCCTTCCCTCCGGTGCGTTCGTTCTGTTACCCTCTCACCATCAAAATAGCTCACCCCCTCCTGACAGTGTAATTTTATTTATCCATTTCTCCTCTTCTTGGGTGGACGCGATGGTAAGCTCCCCTTACTCGGGCTGCAGTCTTACTTACATCTGTTGCAAGATATCTCGTCCTTCCATTGTGGTGTCCTCCTTCGCCCTATCCTTTTTTGCCGACATCACCCTGTCCCACAAAGCACCCGCCAGCATCCTCCCTGGCTATGCCTGTGTCATACTTTATGGCTTGGCAACTTATGCTTTGGAGCAACTTCGAAGCGTCTTGTCACCTACGATCACTCCTACTATGGCTACTGCCGCGAGTACAGTCGGTGCTTCCGTGCTTGGCCTTCCCTTCTATGCTTTTAAGCACGCGGTGGTAAGCTTCTTTAGCATATGAGCGGTTCTTCAGCTAATTTCGTCAGCTCGATTCCCGCCCATCGCCTGTTGTCCCTCTACTATCGCTGGCCGTCCTTCCTCTCCTTGCGTTTAATACCGTGTTCTTGACACCAGACACCAAAACGAACCAGTACAATTCTCAACAAGCTGTTCAAGTTTTTCTGCTGTCCTATCCTTCTGCTTTTCTAGTTGCCATTGCAATGGGACCTCTTGGGTTCTCCCAGCATCCACATTGGATTGATCTCGTACTTGGCGCCATGCTTTATTATGGTAAGATGCGTAGCAGATCGGGGAGTGTTTACTCACTCGGATTGTCACAGCAAAGTACCCGGGCGATGATCAGACCTCTTCGTTGTCTCCGCGAACACCGATATCAAAACTTGTTCACTTCTACCTAAATTCAATCCTCTCAGACAACGAATCCAGAAAGATATTTTATTTTTTGGCATTAAATTTATGTTACATGCTCATACAAATGCTTTATGGCGTTTGGACGAACAGCCTGGGGCTTATTTCAGATGGTAAGTGATTTCAATCATGTGTGTCTGAATGATTACCGAAGTTCACGAATATGAAGCGATCCACATGGCATTTGATTGTCTGGCCATCGGCGTCGGATTACTAGCCTCAGTCATGGCTAAGTGGCCTCCAAATGAACGGTTCACTTATGGGTAAAGTCTCCAACGCTGTGATGTGTGTAGACTGAAGCTCAAGGTATTCTGTAGGTATGGTCGACTCGAGACATTATCGGGTTTTGCAAATGGAATATTTCTCATCCTGATTTCAATCTTCATTGTGTTCGAAGCGGTCCAACGACTGTAGGTTTATAACACATTCAGTGCCATGGTAATAACCTGATATCGTCCCATCTACTAGCTTAGACCCACCGGAGATGTCGACGAGCCAACTCTTACTGATCAGCTCGCTCGGGCTTGGCGTAAATTTGTTCGGCATGTTCGCAATGGGGGGACATCATCATCATCACCACCATGTATGTACACTGGATTGCAGGGCAGGGATAAGCACTTGATGAAATCATGGTTGGTATAGGGTCACGGCCATGACCATGGCTGCGAAAATGGACACAACCACAGCCATGAGCACAAGCACTCCCCTGCTAGTCACTCTCATCCACACGAGAACCATACGCATCACTCGGACAAATACGGGACGACTAGTTTACCTCACTATGACCATGCAAATCATGATGCGCACCAGGATTCAGATACCCATCCCCCCGACTCTTATGGTCACTGCAAGCACAACAGCGGTCATCCCAGCCATAGTCATACCGCTGTCGCATCTTCGCAGCGGGATCCTCATTCACGGACCCACCACCATCGCGAACAACAAGAGAATGAATCTCTGGATACCCATTCACACGTGCATGAGCATTCCAACAAGTCACATTCTGATACCCGCTCTCCAGCCGTTAGTGAAGACCAAACTCAACAACGTCCGAAGTCTTTTACAATCAGAGAGCGAAAACCCCATTCCCGTGGCCCATCACTTCAGATCACACTCGACAACAATCAATCACTTTCAGCACCCACAATTCAAGTTCCATTTCCACTCACATCCCCTGTGGATTCGCCGATCTCACCTACTTATCCCAGCACATTCAAACATGATCATCATCCTGTGCACCACCATGATCTTCATGGTCACTCTGTTCATCCCCACAAACGCGATCACGATCATCACAACCACAGTCACAACATGCGTGGGGTATTCCTACATGTAATGGCGGTATGTTTCGTCTCTTACTGTCTAAAAACGAGTCTCAGCGATCCTAGGATACTCTTGGTTCGGTGGGAGTTATTGTCTCGACACTCCTCATCCAATACTACGGGTGGACAGGCTTTGATCCGATCGCCTCCCTCTTCATCGCTGTGCTCATCGTTGCGAGTGTCGTCCCGCTCGTTATCGATACTGGGCGGGTACTCAGCTTAGATTTGGGAGAGAACGAAAGTAAGGTTGAGATGGCTTTGAAGGAGGTATGTCATGCAAACAATTCATAAAAAAAAATAACGATGCCGACGTTTGTCATTGTGTGTAGCTCAAACATGTGGAAGGCGTCGCCTCGTATTCTTCTCCACGATTCTGGCCCAAGGATTCCTCGAGCATCATTGGCTCCATCCATGTTCAGCTATCGCGCTCTGCCTCTCAGACGCATCAGTTTGACGCCGTGCCAAGCAATAAGCAGTCGCGTATCGACCGCGTGCTGGAACGTGTCGATGCGCTGTTGAAAAGCAGAATACCTGGCTTGGAAGAGGTCACGATACAATTGGAGGAGGCTTCTGGAGGATAAGCGTGGTAGAGTATTATGCATGGACCTTCACATCGCTTGGATACCTCGATATTCGTAGTAATTTACTCCCACTACAGTACAACAAGTCATGATGGGAACTTGACGTGTTGACCCTACTGACGTAAGCCTCACGAAACCTTGATTCGGCTGGCCTCGCGGCGAAGCCTGCGTGAGTTGCATCACTGTGTTCTGCCTCTTACAAAACCTACTTTTTGAATCGTCCACGCGACTGACTTTGAAGCTCGACTACTGTATTTCAACAGCCCATGGCAACATCAAAGGATGCGGTTGAAGAGGATATAGCAGAATTAAAGAAGAACATCGTTACAGGTAGCCAAAAGGATGGCTATGTCTTCTCCTCCGCCGGTGAGTGCCAATGTTGCCGTCCTAGTCTTAACACAATATGTTCGAGCCAACCTTCAGGACTGTCAATTGTCTCTTATTGCATTGCCTCCATCCTCATGACACTCGTGAACAAGGTATGTAACCGCCGTGCATTCCATGTAACATGATTCACACCAGTGTAGTTTATGGTATCTGGACGTCAGTTTAATATGACGTTCCTTTTGCTTTGTTTGCAAAGCATCGTCTGTATTGCATGCGTGGTTGCCGTCAAGAAGCTGGGCATCATTTCGTTCCGAGATTTCAGCATACAAGATGCGAAGACGTGGCTTCCTGTGAGCACACTGCTCGTACTTGTGATATACACTGGCTCTAAGAGCCTCGTAAGCCATCTGACATTCATTTCCCTTTTTTCGATTCTGACTCAGTTTTTCGAAGCAATACCTCACTATACCAATCTACACAATCTTCAAGAATCTGACAATCATCCTTATAGTATGTGTGGCCTCGTAGTTGAGTGACGTTCCTCATGTTTTGTTTGTGTTTCAGGCATACGGGGAGGTCATGTGGTTTAACGGGCGAATCACTGGTCTCACAATGATTGCGTTCCTATTAATGGTGAGTGTTGTACTGCAATGATACAGCCAAGCCGATACCCGTTTACCAAACATCAGATACTTTCTTCGATGCTTGCGGCATGGACAGATGTGAGCAATATAACAGATCCAGCTGGCTATATACCACCAGCGAGTGCAGCTATGGGCATTGGCCTAGAGCTTGTCTCCGATGTAGTAAGGCGGCTACACATAGGGTACTTTTGGATGCTGCTCAACTGCTTAGCAAGCGCTGGTTATGCAAGTTTATTTCGAGTTTGTCTCGAGGAAATGCTGATGACGACTACCTGACAGGTTCTCCTGATGCGGAAACGTATCAAAATTACGGGGTTTTCCGATTGGGACTCGATGTTTTACAATAATCTTCTCTCGATTCCGATACTGGCCGTGTTCTCTATTGTCTTGGAAGACTGGGGAACAGAAAATCTCTCACGTAACTTGTAAGTACATCTGATTATTTCTTATTTCGCATACGAACGGTCAGGCGCTCTCATTAAGCCCGGAAGAAACGCGACACGTGTTGCTATTTGCTATCGCCTTCTCTGGCGCAGCGGCAGTTGGCATATCGTACACCACTGCTTGGTGTGTCCGAACGACGAGCAGCACGACATACAGGTTCGTGTCTTGGATCCCAGAGTGTATCTGGCGACTAATGCTAGAATTCAGCATGGTTGGTGCGCTGAACAAACTCCCAGTGGCTGCATCAGGGATGCTGTTCTTTGGTGATACAACCACGATCGGGTCGGTTTCCGCAATCGGAGTTGGATTTTTTGCGGGTGTCATGTATGCGGTCGCAAAGAACAACCAGAAGAAGTTAGAGAGCAAGGGACGGACTATTCTACCGCTTTTTAATCGGAGCTGATCCTGTGATACTTCCCATGGTGTGTTATCACGAACAACAGGAGTGCGAAAGATGTGATTCTGCATCGGAGCGGGCGCGCCGATATGACTTCGGGTGGGGTTAGAGGACATGATGCCGCCTTAATTCCGTACAACGAAAGGACAGGCTTGAGATCGAGAGGCGGTTTCTCCGCGTTAAATCTGTTTGCCACTTCGACGCGCCAGTTTATTCCATTTCCCTTAGATCCATCCCCATCCTTTGTTCCCCTTGATTTCCTCCTACCACCATGGCTGCACCCCCCCAGCCTCTCCATCCCCCGAGGCTAGCCCACACCTTCGTTGGGTCGCCCAGTGCGCCCGGCACACCCGTGCACAGTATCCAGACCATGCGCAGAAAGGCCGCCGGACACAGTGGTCCTCTCACTAAGATCCTTGTCGCAAACCGCGGAGTACGTTCACTCGCAGTCTCTACTTGACGCTCTCCCTCATACACTCCTGTCGATCAGGAAATCGCCATCAGAGTGTTCCGGACAGCCCACGAGCTGGCTATGCACACTGTCGCCATCTACTCGTTCGAGGATCGTCTCTCGGCCCACCGCCAAAAGGTGCGATATGCGATTCGGGTAACCGTGTATGCGGCCTTCCTAACATGCCAGGCAGGCCGATGAAGCATACCAAGTTGGAAAAGGTCTGACCCCGGTTGGTGCCTATCTCGCCCAAAACGATATCATCAGAATCGCTCTCGAACATGGAGTGGATATGATCCATCCCGGGTATCTGTCATCCCTTGTCTTCTGTGGTGTCTGTACTGAATCCCCTCATAGCTACGGTTTCTTATCCGAAAATGCCGAGTTCGCACGAAGGGTCGAGCAGGCTGGTATCGCGTTCGTTGGACCCACCCCTGAAGTTATTGATGGGCTTGGTGACAAGACCAAAGCACGTACACTGGGTATGCGCCCATAAGCTGGAACCACATATCTGAGGCTGACGCGAAATATTTCAGCCATGAGGGTTGGTGTACCTGTCGTTCCCGGAACACCAGGACCTGTTGCGTCGTATGTGGAGGGAGAGGCGTTCATCAAAGAATATGGTTTCCCAGGTAGAGTCCTATCCGCACGTGCTCCGACCGGTTGGCCGATAACTCCTTCGTAGTTATTATCAAGGCCGCTATGGGCGGAGGTGGTCGTGGGATGCGTGTTGTACGCGAACAATCTGACTTCCAGAATGCATTCGAACGCGCTGTCTCCGAGGCCAAGTCTGCTTTCGGAGATGGTACGGTCTTCATCGAGCGTTTTTTGGAACGTCCTAGGCACATCGAGGTCCAAATTCTGGCCGACGCGATTGGTAACACTGTCCACCTCTTCGAACGCGACTGTTCAGTGCAAAGGCGTCACCAGAAAGTAGTTGAGGTTGCGCCTGCTACACATCTCTCTGACGAGGTCCGCCAAGCAATCTTAGCTGATGCTATCAAGCTTGCCAAAAGTGTGGGGTACAGGAACGCTGGAACTGCCGAGTTTTTGGTAGATCAGTCGGGCAGACATTATTTCATTGAGATCAATCCCCGTATCCAAGTTGAGCACACCATTACCGGTATGAGCGGCTGCCTTCATGGTTTTCGTTGCTAACACAGCCCGCGGGGTCGCAGAGGAAATCACTGGTATCGACATCGTTGCCGCCCAAATCCAGATCGCGGCAGGCGCAACTCTTCCTCAACTTGGCTTGACGCAAGAGGCCATCACTCGCCGGGGTTTCGCGATTCAGTGTCGTATCACTACTGAAGATGCGGCAGCCGCCTTCCAGCCGGACACCGGAAAAATCGAGGTATACCGCAGTGCGGGTGGGAACGGTGTTCGTCTCGATGCATCTTCCGGTTTCGCTGGCGCACAAATCACGGTAGGTATCCAAAGAGCTTAAAGTCGTATTCGAGTTAAGTGGCCCGTGTAGCCGCACTATGATAGCTTGCTCGTCAAGTGCACGGTTAGCGGCACGACATATGAGGTCGCTCGTCGTAAGATGCTACGTGCTCTCGTTGAGTTCCGTATCCGTGGTGTCAAGGTCGGCCGAAAATGAGTATGTTCTCGAGACCGAGTTGATGTCTTCCTTAGACCAACATCCCTTTCTTGTTCCGCCTCCTCACACACGATGTTTTCGTTGGTGGAAAAACTTGGACTACGGTATGTATCAAGTTTCAGGGAATCCAGTGTTTCTAATGTTATCTTAGTTCATCGATGATACTCCGGAGCTCTTCAAGCTCGTGCAGAGCCTAAATCGTGCTCAAAAGCTCCTCGCATACCTCGGAGATCTCGCAGTCAACGGGAGCTTTATCAAGGGCCAATCTGGCGAACCAGGTCTCAAACAAGAAACTACTATTCCTAAATTGGGGAACCGCGAGGACCCAGATGGTCCACCTGTCGATACCACAGTGCCGTGTCAGTTGGGTTGGCGTAACATTATCGTCGAGCATGGCCCAGAGGCCTTTGCCCAAGCCGTACGGGAGTACCCAGGCACGCTTATCATGGACACAACGTGGCGAGACGCTCACCAATCACTTCTTGCTACACGCTTGAGGACCATTGACATGGTCAATATCGCGAAAGAGACCAGCCATGCCCTTGCCAATGCTTTTAGCTTGGAGATGTGGGGTGGTGCCACGTTTGACGTTGCCATGCGATTCCTATACGAGGACCCTTGGGAGCGGTTGGTTAGTCGAAGTCCGACGAGTTTGTGGTTTGCTTGCTGACATACCACCAGCGGACCCTCCGTAAGCTGGTGCCTAATATTCCATTCCAAGCACTCGTGCGTGGTGCCAATGGTGTTGGATATACCAGTTATCCGTAAGTTCTTGGAAATTTTCGCAGCACCTGCTCATTCTCGCCGCAGCGACAATGCCATCTATGACTTTTCCAAGAAGGCTGTCGAGAACGGTCTTGATATTTTCCGTGTCTTTGATTCCTTGAACTACTTTGGTAAGCACCTAGGTGTTAGAGGTTGATCGACCACTGATCTAGCATAATTCCGGACAGAAAATGTAAGTTGAAGTCATCAGCTTGATGCATTAATGCTAACCTTCATTCAGATGAGGCTTGGTATTGACGCCGCCAAGAAGGCTGGAGGCGTCGTTGAAGGCGTCGTTTGCTACAGCGGTGATGTCGCCAGCCCTAAGGAAACAAAGTATACCCTCGAGTACTATTTGGATTTCATCGATAAACTCGTCAAAGAAGGCGTTCACATTCTTGGTGTAAAGGATATGGCTGGTTTGCTTAAACCAGAGGCTGCGAAGATGTGGGTGATTCTCGCTTTGTTTTTATGCGGGGTGAACTAAATTCATGGCAGCCTTATAGGAGCCATCAGGGAAAGGTACCCTGATGTTCCAATTCACGTTCATTCACATGACACAGCTGGGATCGCGACGGCATCTATGTTGGCCGCCGCCGCCGCCGGTGCCGATATCGTCGATGTTGCTATCGATAGTAAGAACTCGAGACCGTGCCCACTAACGTATCGTCACTAACGAACGACAAGGCATGTCTGGGTTAACTTCACAACCATCGATGGGAGCGGTCTGTATGGCGCTGGAGCAGACAAAATTAGGCACTGGTATCCGCTACGCTGATATCCAGGCACTGAACTCGTACTGGAGTCAAGTCCGTGTGCTTTACAGCTGTTTCGAGGCTAATGTCCGCGCATCGGATTCGAGTGTCTTCGATCACGAGATGCCAGGGGGGCAGTACACAAACCTCATGGTAGGAGCCAGATGCTGTAACGTTCGTATTGCATATTGGCTTACCCGTTGTGTAGTTCCAAGCTTCGCAACTTGGCCTCGGAACACAATGGACAGGTAAACTGAGTTTGAACTTTCTAGATATTTCTGCCGCTAAGCACTATTACGCAGAAATCAAGAAGAAGTATATTGAAGCCAATGAACTTGTAGGTAGAAAATACCGTCAATCGTGTTGAAAGCCTTACTCGTCTTCTAGTGTGGTAATATCGTCAAAGTCACGCCATCATCCAAAGTAGTTGGTGACTTTGCGCAATGGATGACGTCGAACTCCTTCACCAAGGAGGATGTGCTTTCCCGCGCAGATCAACTTGACTTCCCCTCATCGGTCGTTGAATTCTTCCAAGGTTATCTTGGGCAACCCGTGGGGGGCTTCCCAGAGCCATTGCGTACCAAGGTCATCAGGGGTAAACCAAGAATTGACGGCCGACCCGGTGCTACGATGGCGCCTTTGGACTTTAAAAAGATCAAGGCCGATCTGCGCAGCAGATTCGGAAAACACGTCACCGACGTAGACGTGGCCTCGTATGTCATGTACCCTAAGGTTTGTTGCGCCTCCTACTCCCACCACCTGTGCGTTGACCACTCACGCGGACTCCGTTAGGTGTTTGAAGAGTACCAAGGGTTTTTGGAGAAGTACGGCGACCTAAGGTGCGTGTCCTCCTGCAATCGGGGATTGGATTGATATGAATTTGTCTCACGCAGTGTGGTTCCCACGAGGTACTTTTTGGGTCGTCCGGCTACCGGAGAGGAGATGCACATTAATATCGAAAAGGGAAAGACCCTCATTATCCGTCTGATGGCAATAGGACCCGTTGTCGAGGGTCGCGCCCAACGTGATGTCTGGTTTGAAGTCAACGGCGAAGTAATATCAGAAGCAATTGAGGTTGCACGAGAATTTTACTGACATGCCTTCACTGGTGTAGGTACGCGCCGTATCCGTTGAGGACAAGAACTCTGCAGTCGAGACTGTCTCGCGGGAGAAGGCTACCCCTGCACCTGGTTCAGTCGGTGCACCAATGTCAGGTGTTGTCGTGGAAGTCAGAGTCAAGGAGGGGCAAGAGATCATGAAGGGCGATCCTCTTTGCGGTCAGTGAAATTACTCCCTCCGTACCGAAACTACATTTTGACATGATTTATTCGCCGCTCGCCTCCCAGTCCTGAGTGCCATGAAGGTAAGGAGGCATGTCACAATTTTGATCTCATTATCTGACTGCGTGGTGTTCAGATGGAATCTGCAGTTACCGCGCCTGTTTCTGGTCACATCAAACGCGTTGTTGTCAGTGAGGGTGCGTAATTTTTGTCCTCATTGGAGTCGCCGTGTAACTGTGGTTATCAGGTGATTCGATAAACCAAGGGGACTTGACGGTAGAGATAGTCCACTGAAGTTGGGTGTAGTGCAACTTGTCACAAATAGAAATGCAGTGTATATTAAGTGTCTGCATGCTGGTGAATTGTTGGTGTCTTCATATCGTTTCTTCGTGCATCTCATTAACCACCAACGATTCCTATGTTTCACCACTCTCCGATCTCCGATCCATTTATCATAGTACCAGCGAACGTACATCGTACATGTCACTGCAGGCACAGGAAGCATTTCGATTTGTCTTTGACTTATATTGACCCACTGACATGGCATTTGTTTCGATTGTGATGGAAGAACAACTTGAAAGCTAATCTAGCAATCGACGCTTGGTGAACCAATATGTCGCCACTCCATGCAGGATCAAGCACCTAAACTCAACAACCCAACAACGTCGCTCTGATATGAAGGTGTTTCTCATTGACACGGTGGTGATGACGCTGTATGATACACGCCAGTCAGAGGCGGTGTCTTCCATCAACAGACACAACAGTTCATCGATTCATCCACACATATGACTCGGGGCCTATCCTCGCGATAAGGGAGCAACTCCGAATGAGGGGCGCAATGTGCAACGAACTGGTGTCGTCACCCAGATGAAAACGGCAACGTCACCGTTGTTTGCTATCGATATGGACAGGTGGCAGTCTCGGAGACAGTTGTATCTTTACTCACCCTTCATTTCCGCTGGGACTGCGAGGGTCAAGTGCTAAATTTACAGAAATCATGACCCGCACTTGGACCACTCGGTTCTGCAGGCGCTTCTAATTCCGTAGCCTGCGAAGGCCCTTGACTGAGCGGGACTTCAAGCTGATACGGTGGGAACGCATATAGAGGCCGACGAGCGGCAGAGAGGTGGTGACGGCGTAAAATCAGTTCTATCCTAAAACCATCATCATTGAAATTCGATAACATCTCTTATCGCGTCAGCTCCGAGACAGCCTTCAAACGTTGCAGCATATCATCGTCGAGCTCCCGAACGATATCCTAGGCATCATGATGAGCCGATGAACAGTTGTGACAGGATCAGACACCGACCTCAGCGCTCTTGATCTCCGAAACGAGGCCTACCCCCATGCCAGACCATACGAGCATTCGGTCGGGGTTACCGTCACGAACACCAGCTTGGAATTTCTCCTTCACGGTCTCAAGGTTGACTCCGCTGTCCACGTCTTTCACGGTGTGATTATAGAGTCCTCTCCCATCAACGCCTGCAGGCCAATCCAAAGTACCTCTCGCACGGTCGAATGCCATGGTTCGTACTGTCATACCAGACTTGGCGACAACAAGGGCTTTTTTCTGGGCATCGCTGTACAGACTCTCTGGCGTCATCAAAAAGCGCGTTCCAATTACAGCGCCCGCGGCCCCGAGGACAAGGAAAGAAGCAACTTGGCTACCGGTAACCAGGCCCCCTGCTGCGAGCACAGGAGGTCCCCCTTGGGGTAATGCGGCGAGAATGGAGGAGACTAGGATGAAAAGCGGCGGCGCAGAGCCATAGCCATGTCCTCCTGACTCGTTGCCTGCGGAAATTCATTGAGTGAGATTGACTGCCTTATGCTGTCTAACTAGATCATCAAACCTTGTGCGACTATAACGTCCACTTTCCACTCCTCCGAGGCAACAAGAGCTTCCTCGACGGAGGCAATCTGGACAAATATAGTGGTCGGACGAATGCGATTGTGCTCAGCATCATAGTCGCGAATAAATTTGATCCACTGCTTGAGATTGTTGCCAAAGGCAAGCCAGATCGCGTGGACATGATGATCGAGGGCGGCCGACAGCAAAACATCCGGTTCGGCCGCTGGGTCCTCCAACTGCCAGCACAGATAACCAACCCCGATTGGAAGGGGGTCCGAGGGTGCCAAGTGGAGTAATCTGCGAGTAAGAGATAACTCGTCTTTCAGACTCTCGGCGTTTTTGTAGGCTGTTCCGACGCTCAGTCGCCTTACTAGCGCGAGGTGTGTAATCGTACCTGCCGCCAGAAACCCGAAGCCTCCCCCGGCGGTGACCCTGGCTGCTAACAAGCCACCGCTTGCTCCCGCCATCGGAGCCGCGATAATGGGAGTGTTTATCCCTGGAAAGAACGACGTCACATATGCGACTTGGAGACATGAGCTTTTGCAACCTGCCTAGCATGCGAGTGATTGCTGTGTCGAAAGGCATGATTGTGTAGGGTGAATCAGTTGATCGTGCTCTGTATTTAACTTAGGGCGCGCGCTCATCTCAAAGTTTCGGAGCAGACGACCGAAACGCGACCAACGGATGGCCTTGGTCATCAGACGTTGCTCGGGCTCCTTACCGAGCCGTTGTTGTTTGTATTTGCAGATGTTTGTACAAATGAAATCTATCATGCCTCGCGTCGTTTGCCCCATATCGCTCGTTGTGCTCGCGCCATATCATCGCGCCCATCATGGTTCGTGTTGCTCTCAGATCCGGTGAAAGTTTTTCTTATTGACCTGTGTCTGAACAAACGCAGCCTCCTCCAAAATCAAAAGGCGGAAAGATGCTCAGTCTCATCAACTGGCGTCTGAAAGTCACGATCAACGATGGTCGCGCGCTGACCGGACAAATGCTCGCCTTCGATAGGCACATGAACCTGGTCCTTGCAGATTGTGAAGAGTTTCGCCGTGTGAGACCCAAGAAAAAGCCTGGACAGACGGAAACGCCGCCTGAGCAAGAGATCAAGCGGACACTCGGCCTCGTGATTCTACGTGGCGAAACAGTAGTCAGCATGAGCGTCGAAGGACCCCCTCCGGTTGTTGACGAGGATAAGAAGAATGCCGTACGTGCCTATTCTTTGTCAGTACACGATGGAACATCTAATGGGACCGAACTTACAGCTTCCTGTCGGTCCTGGCCGTGGAATGCCTGCCGGTCGTGGCATGGGAATGATGCCCCCGAGTGCGTTCTTTCTTTGAACTCGTTGTTTTCATTCACCTGATCCCCTTGTAGTGGGTGCTCCGGCGATGGGGCGGCCTCCAATGTCGTTCCCTCCTCCTGGCATGCCCGGTCCTCCCCCCGGTTTCAGGCCTCCGGGCTTTCCACCCGGTGTCCCCTTCCCACCACCGGGGTTTGGAGGTCCCCCTCCCCCAGGGTAATCATTTCCCCACCCCATTAACTGTAGCAGTGACGAATATTTTTTTCTAGATTCCAACCTCCTCCCCAGTGATTTTTGTACGAGTGTGAATTTGCAGCGGCCGAAGGGCAGAACGGAGAACAGGGCATGCAGTTTCCTCGTCTATCATGTTGGCCAGCGTATGAAATGTATTTCCTGGCTTACATCACAAAAGGTCTGTTGTACCTATCTTGCTAATTAACAAGCACAGCGCTGTGTTACACCGGTTTCCATTTTCTGTTGACCGAGTCTCGGTGAATGGAATGTTGCGTCTCATAATCATCTCAAAGGCACCTCGTGTATTCATGGTCGCGCGGTGCTCATCGATCATCTCCGGGATGTCATTTGGATTTGGCAACACTTTGATGAAACGACTTCGAGAACTCGAACACAGACTCATAATCGCCGCGAGCTGGTGATTGGTCCATGTCTTCTATCTGACGTTGCAGCTCAAGAGAAGAATGTTAACGGCAGCTCCCGTTCGGGCTTGTCACAGCTTAGCTGTTCTTATCTTCACCAGTTCCTCTTAATGCCTTGCGTCAGGTCAAGTTTCATCACCCACCTCGTTCTTCCCTCCCAGCACAACTGCGGCTAAACATGACCTTCGACTTGTTGTTGAGTAGGTTCAGAAAACCTGTTCCACCCCGCGATTCCCGGGGCCACCATCATGGCCAACGACCGCCCCCGATGGTCACCCGTGTTCACGCCAAACGGCCTGCCCCTGTTCCGCAGGCACGTCCTCAGGTCCGCCGAGGACTCCACCAGCCTCCACCGGCGCTAGTCCCTCCACGCAAAGGGCCTGTCATGCGCGCACCCCCACCAGCGCGTAGAGGACCTGTCGTGCGTGCACCCGCACCTTCTCGCAGGGGCCCTGTCGCGCGCCCGCCGGCACGACCCCATCCTCCTCAACGAAGCCCTTCAAAGTTTATGCAATATCTGCAGTTCCACCCTAAGCGCGATTTAGCCCTCCCCCCTCCGCGCTCATCGAAGCACGGGAGCGGCCTGGCCCCTCCCTTCCCCCCACCTCGTGGGATGAAGTCACCTCCACGACACGTCCACTGGGCCCCCGCCCAGGCCCCACAACCTGTTCAGCCTTACCCTTATCCATCTCTCCCCTCTTCCCGTACCACTACCACGACTTCTTCTTATACCCGCTCACAACACCCTTCGAGGGCTCCAGTAATCCCCCGCTACCAACCACCAGCCCATCCACCCCAGCTAGGCCGCGATTTGGTGTTTGTGCCCCATAGACGCAGATGATGCACGTTGGACACGCACGATCACCTGTGGTACGGATCATCCGGAAGTGATACAGTACGAGGCGTTTCTGATTTTGCATTTGCTCTAGTGCGAACGCTATCAGACTGTTGTGCTATCTTGATGATCGCACGTGCATTCCCAAAGACGTGGCCAATCGAGGGCCGCTTGCCTTTCTGGTGATGTTTCGCTCCTCGAGCAGGGCTTGATATGATCGGTGACTCGGTACTTGATGACACGAGGGGATGAGGAACTCGAGTCGAAACACATTGAACTTTTTTTAGAGAACTTGGCTTCGTATGGCCTTGAATTGAGATCCTTATCAGAGAAGCACTGATACCACGTATGTACTACCATGTTGGCGCCATAAGGCGTTGTGTTGGCAATGCAATTCTCCTCGGTAACTTCAATATCATGCACGTTTCAGTATCTGACTGGCTCCGAATTGAGCGCGTTGTTCGTGTGAGTAAGCCGGTGTACCGGTTGCGACGAAGAGCCGCTCCTTTCTCCCCCTCTTCTCCCCTCGCCTAGCTACCTTTGGTGCCTTCATAGACTAGTCGGAGTCCATTCGGGTTTACTTGCTGCCACCACTGCATGCGATATCGCGGGCTTCAATTACATGTCGTCAGGACTCAGAGCCTCGGCGTATCCATGCCCGTTCTGGGCTTATCGTGCAGTGGATCCGTTGTTTGGCGGTTCTAGGTCGGCTCGCTATCATGTGGCTATCATGGAACCATGATTGCCAGTGAGACTTCACTCAGTTGGACGTTTAAATTCGGCGCCACGATCAACGTATGCGTGCCTCGTACGCTTGACAGCTTGACGTTCGACATGTGGGGTTCAGGCCACACGGTTGTCGTTCCGACGTTCTAAACCCGGTGCATTGGATTTTAGGGAGCCCTTGGAGACCATGGGACCAGGCTGACGTGCTTGGGGCACGATGCATAAAGTTCCCTGTCTAACGGCGCACCAAGATGCAGTTTCTCCTCAGATGCGGCGCACCAACACGCACAAGGTTTGGGGGGTTTTGATTCCGTACACGCTAATGGGCCCGTGATGTGTCAGCGCTGATATGGCCATGAACGTCCCTAACATGGTCTGTTATCTTGAGGCCAGTGCACTAGTGACGGTACGTGGCCATGAATATCACCTGTTTTGTCCCGCTCCTTGCGCAGCTGAGTAGAGTGAAGCTGACTTGGATCAGCCATCTATCATTTACGACACCGAAGAAGCTGATGTGTGGGAACGCTCAGCGCTCAATGCCCGGCACAAACCGATACCGTATCTGAGAGGTATCCACGTACCGTTCATTCGGCCAGAAATTCGAATAACACGCCTGAGCCGAGACAAGGGCTTACTGATGGAGCTCACAACGTGGTTTAACCTTTAATTGAACCAGACACCAAAATAAAGGGATACGAGCGCACTCCCTAGTGCCCGACGTACTTGGAGGTATATCCCGTGAAAATCGCTGTTCACTGCTCCCGTCTAGTGAGTCGACAGCTGTCAGGGTTGCGTATCGAATCTGCCTCCAAAACGATCAGATGAGGCGCGTATATCTCAGTGAGTAGGTCATCGCCAAAATACCGTACAAAGGTTTAGAAACTCAACGTATGGTTCCCATTTTCTGTGCGCCGTCTCCCAGTCTCGTCACCAATGACGATGGCTGCTCCAAGAGATTCCCATCCAATTTCAAAAGCAATATTCCCTTGCGGTCAATGTCCAATCCGCATCCAACTCATTTTAACACAGAGACGCCCCCATCAAAATTAAATATACGGCTCGCTCCCATAGCACCTGATAAGATTGCGGGCTTACACTTAAGGTTTGTCATGATCCCATTTATTGAGGCGAGTACCCTCATTTTAACCCTCATGAGACTTTGCCTGGTAAGCACATACCAGACACCTGACCAAGATAACCCTCTTAGCTAGTCGAATTTTTAACACGGTCAGAATGACTTCTGATTGCCCTTGGCTAAGGTTATCATGTTACTCACAGGCATGTCATTTTTTTACCTGGAATGTTTAGTGCAAGGCTACTTTGGTACGCCCCCAGTATGTCCACCGCATCCTTCGCACCTTTCGGGTGCCTGGGGAAGAGAGCCTTGATAGCATCCAGGCCATATTGGTACGACAGTTGAGCCTACAACCCCTCCGCAGATCGCGCCCACCAACAGCGAAGGAGATTGTCTTGGAGAGGAACATTGGCGACTACGCAGTACACTTACATACATCTAGAACCGACCAACATAGCGATGGGTGGCGGTCTCAATACCATCTGTCAAATGAACTCAAAATGCACAGACGACATGACAGATGCGAGCATCAGCACACGACCGTATCGCAATCGCTTCCAGAAAGTTCGTCACCGCCAGATTCCTACTCCATGGCATCTCACATCTTGTCATTCAGAGTGGTAGCATCCGTACTTTTTGCTATCCCGACGGATGGCTGCTTGAGCCATCTTCCCAGAGCCAAAAATTCGCTTCTAGACTGGTCCGGTGTTTCATATTGAACCGGTGGCCCAACGTCTTCCCATCCGATGAGGATCTTCTTACGATGCCGTGATGGGGCCGACGAGAAACCAGGCTGTGTGCACAATCATCCTTAATCTGCTGAATCTGAACATCCAGGTAGCCAGGCTAGTATGCACTAAATTTATAGGACGGGCGCTGTCTCTTTGTTTTGATTTTCACAAGTGCACATGTTACTTCCTACGAACGTAACACGGGTGCGTATCTGCTCCTTTATTTGGACAGCCATCGTGCGCTGTTGACGCGCAGGTCGATCATGAAAGGGCGCGCATGACTACGTCTCCATTTTTCGTGGCCGTGGCCCTGAAAAGGGAAACAGGGTTCCTCTGATCCTGTCAGAGCCCATCGGGTAACAAACCAAATCGGAGTCATAACCTTGCTCTTTTTCTTGCTCCTTTTTCCATTGGGGTTCATCCGAATTTGCGTTGTCCAGACATGACACAGCATGCGCCCCAACGGATGGATTCAAGTTCCGGTGGTGGAGGCAGCATTGGAGCCACGAATTTTTTTTTTTTTTCCAAAGAGAAAGATTTGGAACGTGGATTAAAATGACTGCGTCGGTCGACGTGACAC
Source organism: Xanthoconium purpureum (assembly GCA_038090075.1). Lineage (NCBI taxonomy): Eukaryota > Fungi > Basidiomycota > Agaricomycetes > Boletales > Boletaceae > Xanthoconium > Xanthoconium purpureum. Next base: position 30,813 of record JBBPMA010000059.1, read on the forward strand.
GTTCCATGATGGAGCAACAAGTCTGCGCCGCAGTAGGCCCGCCGGAGAGGGGCCGCCGCCCGTACCCACGCCGCCCATCAAGCAAGAGCCGAACGGAGGCTGTGATCCTCCGACGTCCAAATGGCCCTGTCACAATGGCAGAACCAGTACAGTTCATACAGTAGAATGGTGTGTGTTTTTTTTTCCATTCGTTGGATACGTACGCCAAGAAAACCCACGCCGAACGTCTGAACGGACTCGTCGCACGAGATTATGCAAAGTCTAATTACTCACGATCGGAAGCCCTCGATGCTGCGGCATCCTCCATAACCGGACGCGAGCCGCTCGACAAAGACAATTCATTTTCCCTGACACGCGTCTCTGTCCAAGTCGTTGCATGCTTACGATTATGTATGATGTCGTTGAGCCCTTGAGGGAAGCGATGCAATTCGGATGCAAAGAGCGGGTGCCGTGCCGGGCGTCACAGTTTGCGGGACCGAATAGACGCGTTCCACGTTCTATTCGCGCTATCTCCGGTTCTCGGTTGTCGAGACTTTTCGTATTCATGTGCTCCCGTACTTATCCCCGTAAGCGGTGAACCTAGACCCGCAGCGAACGTCTCCCGTACGATGACCGGTTTTCGCCGCAAAAGGAAACGTCAAAGGAAACGCAGCTCCTAAAGCCAAATTTAACGGCGGACGGTTGCGCGAAATTTAAAAGTGTATGTCTGCGATTGTCCTGTGGTGGGAGGCGTCATGCTGTACGAGATTTCAGGTCGCGACGTTTGCGCCATCTGCTCCACCAGGTCCCGACGTGATGCGGCCCGCCATGTTCGGGATACTTTAAATTAGCTTTCGGCCGTCAAGAAAAAAGACAATAAGACATTACCCATCCCGGCCCAGCTGCAGCGCCGGTGCACAGACTTGTGCGCTTATACATACGATAACGAGATTCACCACCATCAAATTAGTAAACAGGTCGTCCTCTTGGGGTTATATTGTGAACCCGCTGTATCCAGCCCGCCAGGCAGTGCAGGATTCAAGGTCCTCAGGGGAGGGATTCAAGTCGATGAAAATTGTCGGCCCCGGCGAGCAAAGAAGAGTTCTCCCTAGGCCCCTTGATGTTCTTGATGAGGGGGAGGGGAACACGCACCTAGAGAAGACACCTCTAGCTCGATAGCTTGATGGAATCATGGCGCGTTTCAGACTGCGATTCTCCCGAGCGTCCGCGAATCTTGCCATTCAGCGGGGTCGCAGCTTATCAGGTGCGTATATTATTGTTCCGAGTCATGTACCTCGCGGCAAGGGATGATATATGGCTGAAATAGGAGGATCGTCGTTTGTACGGTGCTGAGGGAATCTGTCAGGGAAGCATTCACGACTGATGGTTGCGCTGATACATGTAATTGCAAGTTTACCTGCTCACTGCAACGCTGGGCGAGGCGATGCCACAACTGTCACCACGACCGTAAGATGTCGATCGTTTATGCTGCCAAATGCCAGCCTTCACGCGTCACGGAGGAAAACGTTTCAACATATCAACATGTCAAGATTCCAGGTTGGTATTAATTATCTATTCGTCAATGTGCAGAATGAACAGGTCTTTGACAAAACCATGGCGCCGGTAGTGTGCACACGAACGACGTCGGTATCGCGCCATGATGCATGAGGAGTGGCATTGCAGATCCAAGCCAGCACGCACGATCGATCACGGTCAACGTTTCAACTAAAATGAAGGGCGTACGCCAAGTCCCAGAGGCGGTGGATGGTTCTTCGAAAGAATGGTGATTGATACACGTGTATAGCGCCAGTCAGACGAACGTTCGAACCCTAAGTACAAACCCCTGACAATAGACCTCGCGACGAATAGCCACACGAGGACGCCGAACGTGAGTGCTAACAATAGATGAGGCGTGGAAGCATACCGATCTAACAACACTAATCTGACGCACCTGCGCCCCCCTACGTCCGCCCTTCGAGTAGCAGCGCCGAGTTTCAACTCTGTAACATACGCTGGGCCCTCGAATCCTGGGGATTGTTCGGCGATCAGAGGCGGCGTTCGAAATCGATATCCCGCACTACGCTCTGTGGGTGAGTATCAAGGAATTCCAGGGTTTCCCTTTCGAATTGGAAGGCGATGACTGATACATAGACATCTAGCGTCACCGATTCGACCGTCAGGGAGTACCGTAACCGCTACAGTCTGAGACCAACTTGAACGATAAGCAAGATCCCCCTGGTGTCCGCGGTTCTTGAACAACAGCGGGATCGGGAGTCGTCTCTGCCGATGTCGAGTCGGGTACGGTCGCTTTGCCGTTCCCAAACAGCCGAAGTTGGTCTATGAATCATCGTCGAACGAGGCGGCCACAAGTCCACATGATACTCGTCGCTCGAGTCAGTAGGGTGGCGAAGCAGGCCCGAAGCGCCGCCAGCTTGCCGTTTCACTTCTCAACCGCTCTTCGCCTCGGTTTTCCGCACAACAAGTCATGCACATGGCTGGATATCGGTATCTTGTTGTGTGACCCTACAACGTAGGACTATGGGATACGTCAGCCCTAGGATACCCGTGACTCTACGTGCGAGATTCTGTCCAAGTCCGATCCTTCTGCCACGTTCGCGTTCTCCACAGGAAATGTCGTATGGGCCAGGCCGTCCGCGGCTGTCTGGAGGCGGGAAAGGCCATTTTGGTCGTTGGTGGGACAGTTCCGGGTGGAATCATACTTTTCGTTTGTGCCCACCTGAGTGCCTGCGGACACATGGTCGAATGGAATTGGAGCTGGGGAAACTCTATCAAAAGACTAGGGTACTCGTTTGTGCGGGTTTACTCACGAAGAGGGTGTCCTGGAGACACCCCGTGGGCATCCCTTCGCAAAGGCTGTCAATACAATAATAAAAAGGGTTCCCTTGGCGTACAGGTGACCTTCTTCGATGTTCTAGGGTATTTGCGGCATCACAGCATCACAGCATCTTCTTACTCGGCCGAAGGGAAATCCGAAACACCCGCCACGTTCAACCAGCGAGGTGAGAACCACAACGAGCAGGAGTGGGCGTCGACGCCTTTTTACCGCCGTCTCCCGCGAAGGGGGAAGTCTCAGATGACCGCCCGAGCATCGGTTCATTTGCAGAAATGGCATGAAACCTGCGCCTGCCCTGAAAGCACAACGCTCCACTTCTGGTCTGATGGGTACGAGTTTCGTGGGTGCATTCAGCTCTGATGCGGTGTTGCTCCACTGAGGGGGGGCTTCTCGTGAGAAACGTGATTGTACCGTTGTCAAGTGCGAGTTTCATAGACAAGTCACTCCGAATGAATGAATCCAAGAACACGAATAATATTCCATCCGTCCGCAGCAGGGCGGGCTCTATCGTACAATAAATCAATGCCATATTCTCGGTCTCGACCGAGAAGAGAAAACAGATGAGGGGTGTCTATGTGAGAGGAAGCATGCAAAGAAGGGAGAGTATCTATGTGTATCTGTATGTATATACAAGTGTGTGAGTGACGTGGATGAGAAAGAGACGAGGAAAATGAGTGTGGTTGTTACGTGAGAATGTTGAAAGAAAAGGATTGTTGTCGTGTGTGCTCAATGGGAGCACCGTCATATAGAGAAAAAAAGGGGGGATAGCAACAGGGCGAAGAAGATACGGTGTACAAACCCGTCGCGACTCGGAGGGAAAGCGTCCCAATTTTTGAACAACAGACACGAATTTTGAAATGAGAGGAATAAGAGTTATGCCGCGGTCACACGGGTGCTCCTGCTGCCTCCGGTAGCGTCCCGGCACTTGGGGGCCATGAGGAGGACCGACGAGTTGGAGCTGGAAACAGAAGAAGAGAGCGATGGTGCGCGGGTCCAGTGGACGAGGTCGATTTCTCGCTGGGGCTCGTACTTCTGATAGTAGGCGGGATGGTATTGGGCTTGAGGAGCGACGACCATCTCCTGTTCGTCTTCGTCTTCGTCCTCGCCGTCAACCCAGTGTAGTTCTGCAGCCCGGCAGGAGGGGAAGATGACGGGAGTGGGCGTGTGAGAGTGGGCGGAGGTCGGACGGTGTTTATCTAGAGGAGCTACCTTCTTGACGGACTGCTTGCGACGGAAGGGGGGTGCGGGGGATTGAGGGGGCGTCTTTTTCGGTTTTTTAGACGATGAGGGCGAAGATAAAGGCTTCTTCTGTTGAGGGGGAATAGGGGGAAAATAATCTGTAACTTTCTCGATCACGAAGTCCTCCTTTGCGTTCTTTACGCGGTCGCAGTTGACCCAAGAGCGGACGAATGCACCGATGTTGGCACCAAAGGAGAGGTCCTCGTCGGGTGTTGCGATCATGGGCTCTGTGAGGAGAGACGAGAGGGATGTGCTTGCCTCGCTCATGCAGGTGGTCGGGTTTGGTCGCGAGTAGGAGTGGGACGGGGCTCGTGCGGGGTGAGGGGGACGTACATGAGCGGGGGACGAGATGCAAAGTGTGGGGAGAGGGTTGGATGCGGCTGTGCGTTCGATAAGCTTTGGAGTTGGCTGGTGACGTGCGCGGGGCGAAGGGGGGCGCTCAGCTGGGATTGGAGAGTGGGACGCGGGTGGGAGATCCGCAAAGGGGAGGGTGGGTGCACCGGCGGGGATGTGCGGGGGGATTGCCTGTGCCCACTGGCGGATGCGGTATGCGCCAGATGCGGGGAGGGGAAAGGGATGTACACGGAGAGAGGAAGAAGGCTGCGCGTAGGAGAGACATTCTGGTGAACAGTATGGGCCCAGGACATCCTGTGCAAGTGTGAGCAGGGGGGACACTGGAGAGAGAGGGCTTAGACGTACAAGTTTGCGTTCGCAGGAGAGACACCAGTCGACGTCCATGGTAGAGACGAGAAAAAAAAAGCAGACGAGGTTGGGCGTGCAGGAGGACGAGTGTTTCCCTCCCCTTCTTATATATCCGACTACCATTTCCAGACTATCCAAGATCCAGAGGACAGATCTCGCCTAGACCAAATCAGGACGACCCTTATTCTCCCTTTCTAAGCCAATTCAATTATTTAATTTACACCTCGTCGATCGAGCACATATTCCGTAATGCCTCTAATAATTATTTATTTTGTTTTTATTTCTCTTTTTTTATTTTGTGACTCACACCGCATCCCTTAGTAACAGTCGAGTCATGACGCGGCGCAGTATCACCCAAGGGACCCTCGGAGCACCCTCACGAAGCCCACATACTAGGGTCCCCATCGCTACTGAGGACAACAGCGCACACACAGGATCACGGAACCGGGTCTCAGCTCCCGACGGATCGCATGGCAGGAATCCGAGGTTCGCCAGCACTTCTGACAGAACCCCAACCAGTGTTCTTCTCGGCGGACCACACGCCACTGGCACGCCCCCCCTCCCTATCCCCCGCCCCGCCTACCCGAATAGATAAGTAGTACCATATAGTAGTTACATCGCTGGACGCCACCGTCGGCTCCCTCTCGTCGTATCCCTGCACTACACATAAGCGCGATATACCTATATACGTCCTCTCTTTCTCAAACGCTGTTCGCCAGGCACTCTCTCACCCCGTTCCTGATCTCACCCTTGCTCCTTCCCTCCTCCCACCCATCGGAGAAACGGAGCTAACCCGCGATCTGACTCCGAGTCCTATATGAAAAATGATACTCTACGGCGTCCCTTGTTCTTTGCGTCTGTCTCCGATCGACCCCTCCGTTCGATCATACGATCTGACTAAGTTCCCTACCATACTCTCACTCGCTTCGGAACACCGTGTACCGCACCAGTCAAGCTGTCCACGCCCACAACGTCTCCAGTATTTTTTTGCCATCCGCAGCCTGTGACACTTACACGATACCAGTCATCAACACATCTTCCCTTCGCCTCCCCGCCCTCTCGTCATCCCGCTTCCCGACGCCTTTAAATCGGGCATGCCATGCCCGATGAGTCCACCCTTGATGAAAAAGAACACGCTAGGGGCATCGCATCGCCAACGGGAAGCCGCCCCTTCATTCAGTCATTTCCTTCATAGACACCATCTAAGATACTCGCTTACCGCGCCGCTCTGATTTATACATGAATCCTTACAAAGTACACACATATACACATACATACGTGTTCATTTCTAGATCCCCTAATTTACGCGGCCCTGATTCAAGTCATTGCCCCAGAATGACTCTCCACCGCGCCGCACAACTTTCCACGACTGAACGTTCACTGATCGCCAAAACGAGGGCACTCCGCGTACGATACATACATTCGGGTGTTTCCTAGACAAAGATCGTGTCCATCAGTTACGCGTCCGAAGCCCCGTCACGCACAAATCGCGAAACACGACAGATGAAACAGTCGAGAGATAATGCTACGACCGCTTCTTCGTAGCGTCACGTTATACGCCCATGCTTCTGGAAAAAAAAAAACAAGAAAACAATGGCATTGGGCGGCAAAGAACAATGACAAAAAAACGACTGCTGCCAGTCACAGGGGCCTTGATCCCATATACGGTGGACAATGGGCGTCTTCTGGAAACAATGGGAAAAAGTCACCTGCCACTGATCGGTGATGAAAGGTGCCACACCACCGCATCCCGCGGTTGCGGAAATGACGATCGTCTTAACGACCCTAGGACGATGTCACCAAAGTGACGTCTCGCCCAAGAACATCGAAGACAGCGGCAGCTTGTGAAAACACAGGATGCGTGGACCAGAGGGAATATATCAGTGGGGCGCTTCATGTGACAAAGGGGAAATAAGATCCACTAAAGGATAATTGTGCGGCGGGATATCAATAATTCTCATGAATCCCGTTGCACATCGTACACAGGATGATGAGTTAGGAGTGACGGCGATCAGCTCATTTCCGCGCCTCCGCCCCCCCACAGCATGACGAAAGGGGGAGGATAATGTCATAGAAAAAATATAACCAGAGTTCGACAGGAAAAGTCCCGCCCCAAGTCAGTCCGTCGACTGAATAGGGAACCAGAGTGGAAACAAAAGAAAACGCCCCACCTTCCGGACGCGGGAAGAGAAGAGGAGCTGCTCTGCTACGAGGAAGCGGGAACCAAGGGGGTGGTTTGCACTACGATCCATATGGTCCCGCATCCGTACGTAGCCCACCCCTACAGTCATGTCGATGCGGGTCGCTGGGGCCGTGTACGCTTCGCCTATGACGGCCATCATAATCATAGCCGCCAAAGATCTTCGCCGCTATAACAGAACCCAACTCTGGTCATCCCCGTGCTCGGACAATCAGGGTCGAGCCAACGGGGGTACAAGACGTACGACAAAGAAGACGAACTGACGCACGAACGAAAGACACTCACGTCAAGCAAGTCCCCGAGTTCGGCCGCAGTCATGCCAACGCCGCGCTGCCCTTGGCGAAGCGTCGGAGGTCGGTATCGGTCATGACAGAGACCAACCACTACGCGTGCGAGCAGTACCGCCACTTGGCGCATCGCGTCGTCGTCGGTTATCATCATCTGTACGTCGTCGCCATCGGCATCGGATGCATCAAAGAGCTGCCGGTCTTGTCCTTGTCGTCGTGCGGACTCGGGTGTGGTCCTGCCTAATTCATCAACACGGCTTGTCACGATAGAATCGCTGTAGCGGCGGACGCGCTTCGGGGGCCGCTCTCTCTCCGCACTTTGGCTACGGTCGCGTTGAACACTATATCCAGTGGTACGGTCCACCATCGAGGATTCAGAAGACGTTGCCTGATATGACTCATTTGTTGCTTCTAGCGTAGGTATCGAGGGACTTCGGGAGAGTTCAATTGACGCTTGCGGTATCGGCGTGCTTATCTCGGGGTCCTGGGATTCGGTTTCGAGGGGCCGACCCACGGTAACCTCTAATTCAAATGGATTCAAGCAAGGGTTAGCCATCCCCAAGCCTGTAGTAATGGAAGTCGACATGCCTCCGGGTGTTGCTACAAGCCAAGGCCTAGGTTGCGCCTGGGTAGCAGGCCGTGTGAAATTGTCCGATTTGGTATACATGTCGTAATCCAGCTTAAGTGATGAAGGCGCTGGATGGGGGGAAGGAGGAGAGAACGTTGATCCATGATTACCACCGCCTTCGTCGCTGTCTCCATCATGGAAATCGCAAAGACGCTCGACGTATCTCTGAACGTGAATTAACCTTGCTTTGGATTTTGTCAGGGAAGCGATGCCTTCAGGTCCGCGTTCAGCTTTTTCCATCAGATCTCCAAGAGAAGTCCATAGATGCGACCGAGCAGCAAACAAGGCCACAAGGATACAAAACAGCCAGAGGGCGTGTGACATCTTTCCGTCAGAGTTGATAACCAAGTCGTGCGCGATTCGAACTGGCCCAGTTAGCGAAGGTTGCTGATTGAATACCAGTCCGTCGTCTCGCTCCTCCCATGCCGCGTCCGAACTCCACATATCTGCGACGTAAGCAAAAACGTGGGGTAATCGATCCATTGTGTCTTCCCAAGAATCAGCAGGCACAGACAATGAGGAAGTAGTAGTCTCGTTGTTCATGATACCCTGAGCGTAGGGCTCTTGTCCCTTATCGTAAATGGAACTCACAGTCAGCACCGCCGTGATCGGTAAAGTCACCCACCCTGCAGGCGTTCCTGATTTCAAAGCGTCCGAAGGAAGAAGCTCTTGTGACGGCATGGTCATCCGCCCCGACGGCTGGCTCGAGGTATTTGAACAGGCTTTTCATTGTCGATAACGGATCAAGTACCATCCGGATGGTATCATGTTCGTTCTCGGGGAGCAGGAAGCCATATCGGGAGAGGAGTGCTGAATTGGACAAGGAACCATACGTGTTGAACACTTCACTAAATGGAGGGATAGGCCGCACTGTACGCATTTCCAGGTAGTCGGTCTCGCTGGATATCGGAGTACTGTCATGTGACAGTGGATATATATTTGATGGGAGTGAAGCAGGCGCAATCGCACTTTCCGTTTCGCGATCGTGCTCACATTCGGCAAGAGAGCCGCATTCGACACAGACGTCATAGTCGCTCTGCAAGCAAGACTCGTCAATTCATCATACATGCGGACACGTTCTTTGAAGAAAGCAGAAACGGGCAAGGACAGACCTTCATCCCCCCCGCCCGATAGAGTGCGACATGGGAAGAAGGATCGAATTTCATTATTTACTCACCTCCATTTGTACATGATTATCGTTCGTATGATTGAAACTGGAAAGTGGGTCAGAATTGCACATGTTAAACGGCAAGAAAGACCATGGTCAACAGGCATGGAAAATCAACAAGCCACTGGAATGGAACCTCTTTCATCGATGTCCCCCCACCAACACGATGAAGTGCGGTGGCGCCATCCTATGGGACTGCACATTAAGCAGGGGCAGAGGGTAGCAACGGTCACTTGCTGTCTATCCAAGCGGCAGGCGTAACAGGAATTTGAGATTCTCAATCAGATGTACGCCGCGTTCGCAATATGAACAAGGCGTCATAGGGGGGAGTTAGCAACCAATAAAGCAGTGCCTATTTTTGGACATGTGCACCTCGTGGCGTCAATGCCACGCTCCATGTAAAGTCGGTCAACAAGAGGTGAGGAGCAACTTACGCGTCGGCAATTGGAACCATTGCTAACCCATGATACGCATCCACCCAGAATGCACGTGTCGAAACGAGTGAATAAGCGTGGCAAAATCCCGGGAATGTAACCCCGTATGCCCTTGGTTCGGTATCCGCAGCGGAATCCCCAGGTCTATCTCGCCTGTCAAACAATGGATCACATTCTAGCCCAGGGTTAGTCGAGGCCTCGCGGAACGTGGGTTCCACGGCGTCGTGGTAGTACTGACGTATTTCCTCCTGCTTGCAATCTACGCGTCAGCTACTTGCCCGTAAACGGACGAACTGAGTCAAAAAAGAAATCATGAAGGTATCAATAACTGAGGAACGAAGGCTAAAGGAAGATGAACGCAATCAAATCGTTTTGTGATTCTGCTGCGGAGACTCAGGGGGGAACTCATCTGCGTAAATCCTAATGGCGCGGCAGATAAGGAAGTAAACGTGTCGAGACAGTATTTGCGTCAAATGTGAAAGGCGAATATAATCACTGAGAATGAAGACACCATTGATGGTGCAAAATAGACACAACGAGGGGGTGGTGATCGAATTCGGGAAATTCAGTGTCAAGAGGACACTGATCAAGTCGATTATTACAGAGCCAGCCACGAGGGTGACGTGCTTTCCCGATAGCAAATGAAGACCCTTGCAGCGACCTGTCTCGACCGGCATCTGACGTGTTGCCGTAGCTTACTCGACGCGGTGCGGTCACAAGACGGGGGGAAGCAACACGACAGATCAAAAGATCCCCCGGACATTCCCGTGCCACGATCAATGTCGCACACCTGACCGGCTTCCTCGTACACCGATATATGAGCTAGACCGTAAATGAAGGCGTGTCCGCCACTGCATGGCTACATCCATCAGTCACCATGCATGCGCAGTCCCGCATGCCGTAGCATACGGGAAGACGCGAACGGCTACCTGGTGATATGAAGTCCCAAGCTAAGGCACCACGAAAGGGTCTGCGAGCAGTAGTTGAAGGATCAGAGGGTGCTACACCCGCCATCCAGGGGTGACCAAAGTGAGCGGGGACGGCCGACAAAGAGCAGATTGGCACGGCGGTTGTAAAAAGTTGGAAAGGAGTGATATGTCCCGTCCAGGGACCCAGAAAACGATAAGCGACATGAAAGCAAATGCGGACCCAAGAGGAATAAAACAAAGTTCAGGGATATGTAGAATGAGACACAGCAAGATGAACCAAACATAGGCTTATCCGACTCACCATCAAACCTAGCCGTTCCCGGTCGACCTCGGTGACCTCGAGCCACTCCTTGCCAATCTGGTTATCGTGCAACCAAACGCAAAACGGACATTTGGGAAAGTTAATTTCTCGTTGCTGTACCGTTGGAGTGGATGTGTCATTGGTGATCAAACATCCGCGGGCTGCACAAGTGCACGGGCGAGTTCCTACGGCATCGTTGACACCCCAAAACACGGCAATGTCCACTGTTTCCCGCGATAGGCTTTGGAGGTAACCAAACCATCGTGAAAGGGGGCCGAGTAAGCTGTGGTAACGCAAGTCGTGTTGAGACCATCAAAAAGAGATGTAGTCACAGTCAGGGTCCCATCATTGCGTGGCCAGAAATAATCCGCCGCAAAGGAAAATCCCGGATTCATAGTTTGGAACATGGGAAGCGGAGAAGCGAGCGAAGTGGAGTTGGCGTTGATGTTCGCGCATTCATCCAAGTAGAGGTTCATTACAAGACATGTATTTTTGGCGTTTGTGAGAAATGTCACGATAGGAGATTTCGAACGCGTCCAACCGACGCCACCAAGGACGGCAACAGCGTAGGTCAGCATCACTGCCAACGGCCATAAACGAAAGTTTACGCACAGTTCGCCATAGAGCGCGAGAGCAAGCGAAAGGTGTGCGCCGTGGCCACACGGTACGGACGACATACGCTGGGAGAAGAAGCACGATTTGACAGATAAAACGGCGGTCTTTGGAATATGCACGACTGCGATACCCAAGGATAAATTAGTACACGAGAAAGACGGAGTCCCTTTGAACCCCAAACGGGTGACTAGGAGATGGATGTGATAATCTCGAACGCCGAGATCAATGCCCTCCAGTCTGAAACGGCGGGAGAGTGTTGGTCTGTGCGATCAAGTCGCGACGACACACGAAGGATCAAGGGAAGGGGCTCCTTCTGCGGCCAGAACGCCGAGATGGTGTGATGAAACTCACGGGTGCGGTTGCATTCGATGGGTTCTTCGCGCGAGTACACGGAGAGTCCGCATTCGCGGGAGGGCTTGTCGGAAGCTATCGACCCGGCTTCGTGGCGAGGGCTGTCATGGAGAGTCTGCTGGTGGCTGTCGACGATCTGTAGCGTCGGGTCGATTTGAATGCGATTCTCCGCACACCAAGCCAGCAACGTCGCTGTTCTGCTTGACGACATCCCGGACTGGGAGAATTTCCGCTTGTTTTAGGGTGCTGGCAGGTGCTCCGAGGCGTTGATGGGGATAACTACAAATATGGGTTAGCCAACCCTTGGCCAACCTCTCACGCTTTCTCGGTCCTCCTCGTTCTCAGGAGCTCTCAAGCGAAAGCAAAATTCAAATGGTGCAACTACAGCATCACGTAGCACAAGAGAAATTCATTCCTTCTTGTCCTTCTCCGCTGTCGATCTTGCAGCCTCCTCTCTCTTCGCCTTCTCCACTCTCGCCAGTTCCTTCAGCTCCAGTCTGCGTGCGTACTCCTGTCCACCCTGTTCCCAAAAATAAATATCAGTGGGCCATAAAATATAATTGCACGTGGGTGCAAGAAACGAAACGAAGAAAACCCTGAGCAGCCTTCACAGAAGACTGAGAGCACCGGCAACAGCTTCGGCTGTGAAGACGCCGCGAGGATACGTGTCCCCAGTCCGGGAAAAGAACGGGGGTACGTCGAACGATATCGTACCATCCGAGAACCAAAGCACACGGCCTACGCGATCGGTAATCAGGACTTACCTGTAACCCGAGTATGGCTCCAAGAACAAGGATCATAATCGTGTTCCCCGCTGACAGGATCCTCATCGCCTCGATGCGATCACTCATGGCGTCCGCTTCGGTTGGAGTCACCATCGTGCGTAAGCATGGGATTGTCACAGCCAGATAGACGGATACTGCGAAGAGGTAGGCGGCTTGGAACGGGTCGTGAGTACGCCATGCTACACAAGGCTGCCAAAAGGACTTCACCCAAACTAGAACCATCAAAGAAGATGGCGCTCTCGTCCCATTGTATGAGTTTTGCAACGAGACCGGTCAACCCGACTCCTATGAAGCCGTGTAAAAGAGCCTAAACCCAGTTTAGTCGGCAGGCAACGCTCTATGACCGACCGACCTTGATGGCGGGGGGTGCATTGAAGAACGTAGCGTAAAACTGTAATCCGTCTTTGATGGTGTCCTCTGTCAAGTCCTGATACACGATACGGTAGTCGACGAAGAGACAAATAAACAGTACCCCTTATGAAAAATGAGGAACATTAGGTAGCTCCGGCACACGGAGCGCGACACACCAAGGAAAAACGAGCAGGATGCGAGCACTGCGCCTTGTTTGAAGCCCATTTTTGAATCAGCAAACTTGCTCGTCGTTGTCAGTTGTCACACGACATCGGGCGAGGTTACAAGGCGTTGTTCACGCGGTATCACAGCCACGTCGCCTACTATTCATCCATTTGAACATCGCCTTCCAACCCAGACTGCGGATTACTGCCACTCTTGAGCACCTTTTGCACGACGATCTGCCATATCGCATCATTCACGCCCTTGGCCTTCCCAAGCTGCTCCTTCAACTGCTCCACTTCCGCCTCTAGCTCTGCAACCCTACTTGTCAATGGGGCTCCTAAAAGTTCTGCTTCCGTCGGCTGAACGAAAGAAAGTAGATCCCGCTGAAATTCACATTCCGAGTAATCATATCCACACCCGCCGATTTGCAATGTCTGTCGAAATAAGTAACGGAGTGTACAGATACATCAAGTAACTCACTTCGTTCGTGATTGGTAACATCATCGACACCTCATGTAGCTCTCTTGCAGTCACATCCTTCATCCGATGGAATGCTGCAACTGGCCGCACTGGCATCACATCGCGAGCATCCGAAACGCTGGCCACGTTCAGAGAGAGACTGATATGACCCACGAGGTCGGGAGGCTTGAGCATCGTCGCAAGGAACGATATCGACAAACCTCTATGTGTAGAGATCGTTCGTAGAAACTGATGCGACGCAATGTCGTAGAGGTGTATGAGCCCTGACGCTGTTCCAGCCAAGAGCAACGACCCGTTCAAGGAGATACAAAGGACCGTCACAGGCTGACCGACGTCAATGAGCCGTTTCCGCTCTGTTGCGCCGTCCGCTTCGAAACGGATTACGTCGGATGCACCTGCGCCCCCGACAGCTTCGATAAATGGTCCTGCATTGCTTTTGATTTCCCGTTCGCGAAATAGGTTTACCTGATAGATGGACCCATCAGGTGAGGAGGCAAAGAAGAGACGCTCGCTGATGTCCCAGACGATGCAGCGTATTGGCTTTGGGAAATGGAACGTCGTTATCAAAGACTGCGTGGCTAGATCCCACAACTAATCGTGTTGTCAATCAAGAGACCATCCATTTCTGGAAGTCTGCTCACCTTGACTGTGTGGTCCAGGGATGCAGTCAATATACGGCATGTCGGAAATCGGCCTAGCCCGCAAACGAGATCCATGACCGGGAGAGTGTGATCCGACAATGTGAATTGTGGAAGAGGGTGATCATTTTGGAGATCGTTATCCACCAGTCTGAAGGCAGGTTCGATTTAGTCTACAGGACTATTTTACACCAAGAAAATACGGACTTGGACACTGACCAAACGCCGATGCCAGAATCTTCGCTTGCAGACAACAATACTGTTCCGTCGTGGGTGAATCTGAGCACGTTTACTTGGCGATAGTGAGCATCCCAAGAATGGTAGAGAATGCCTGACGCGACCTACTGTCCCGAGATTCATGATTAGGGGCATATTGAGAAAGACGAAATGAAACGCGCCTCCCAGAGGTATACCCGTCCCTGAGCAGTACCACCAGCGCAGTACCTCGCCTTTTGATCCAACGCCAGACAAGTCAGCTTTTCTGGCAAAACCACCTTTAGGGCGATCTGGTCCTATTTGTCGAATTGTCAGTTACGAGTAGATGATCTGAGGGAATACACGCCTTTTGAAAATTATAGACGTTCAACAACGCCTTGTCCGATTGTGCTGCAAACATAATTCCTCCTTGACCATCCTTGGTCTCTACGAAGGCGCTGCAATGTGGTGCGGAACTCGTTTGTTTGAAGGACGCGAGCACATTGCTTGTTTGGAGATCGTGCAAGACGAACGCGCCTGGTCCCGAGGCTTGTGCTGGCCCCGAACCTGACGGCTGGGGTTCCGTAGCACAGAGTACAACTTCTTGAAGACCCATAACCTAGTGCTGAAAATACTTGCCGACTGCCTCGCGGCAGTGAAGTTGCTGTGAAATGTAGAGATGGACAGCCACTACAGCTTGGGCTCAGCACGTCTGAGTCATGCCCCATAACGGAGCCATACGCCCATGGTCCTCATGTCCTTCTACTCGTCCCCAACCTTCGCTCACGTCTTATAGTTTTACTTGTCTTTCTAGCTTCTTATCGACGAGGTCATGGCCACAAATCTATACGAAATATTGGGCATTAGCCGCAATGCGACCGAGGGGGAAAGTGAGTCACGATAAGCCCTGAGCTATGCCCACGGTGCTCAAACGTCGTCCAAGTCCGAAGGGCCTACAGGAGAAAGGCCTTGGAGACCCATCCTGACCGCCTGCCCCAAGGTGCTTCCGCAGCCGAGAAATCCGCTTCTGAGGACCTGTTCCGCAAAGTACACACCGCAATCGCTGGTCTCGCCGTTCGTCGCTTACTTACGCCCACGTACAGGTAAACAATGCATACGAAGTCTTGAATGACCCTCAAAGCAGGGCAGCATACGACCAACATGGTGTCTGGCCCCCTCCAGAGCCTGCTCCCCGAGCGGCTGCCAACGGACCTACCCCCTTCCCAGACCCCTTCTTCCGCAATCCCTTCTTCAGCGACGCCTTCTCCCGTGCTCCTCGCATGGATCCCTTCGGCGCTTTCGGATTCGGCCCACAACCTGGCCAGAGGGGCGCCTTCACAGACCCATTCGTCCTGTTCAACTCGATATTCGGAGACCTCCACAGAGCGTTCGAGTCTGATCCCTTCTTCAATGGGGGTCCGTTCGAACACCGCGGTGCTGGAGCGAACCACAACCACTTTGATGGTGGGTTCTTCAACGGGACTTTCCCAATACCATCCATGTCGCCTTCTCCATTTGGTTTCGGTGGCGGAGGTGCAGGGAGCAGCAGGATGCAGACGTTTGGGAACGGCGGCAATGGAGGGAGGTGGATCTCTCAGAGTTGGTCGAGCTCCACTGTCAACGGTGTCACGCACACCAAGTCTGTACGCAGGGACTTGGAGGTGCGTATTTGGGTTCTCTATTGTCCTTCTCCGTGATTCTGATAACAAAAATAGGGCAACGAACATATCACATATCAGTACCCAGACGGGACCGAGCGTTACACGATAAACGGTGTGGAGCAGTCCACCTCTTTGCCTCCGAGGGCCCTGCCACTTCCCGCCCCGCCCGCACCACTTGTCTCTCGTCCGACCCAAGCCGATGACATACCCCCTCCTTACCATGAAGCGGTCGCTCGACCACCTCACCGCTCCCATTCATCAAGGCACCACAGACACCATGATCATGCTGGTGATAGACGCGAGGTAAGAGACAGAAGCAGGGAATATGAAGCCGAACGGGGCGGACACGGCTATCGCAATGATAGATATGGTCGTGATGGGCAGGACAACTCGCCCTGGAAATTTTGGAGGTCCTGACAATGGAAGATCGAGCAATACTAGAACGCGGTGGATAATATTCTATTCTCCTTGCCTCGAGTTTTATGTATTTTCGCGTTACTCCCTCAAACTCCTCTCTACTGGATATCGTGCTATGCCTTAAGTTGCACTTACTTTCTTGCCGTCTTGTCTTTGCATGGTCTGTAGTAGCACTGTTTCAGTATTTAAATCTTATTCTTTGCAATGCATGCATGACTTTGGGAGGGCTGATCGAGTACACTAGTCTACTTGCATCTAGTGAACCCACGTTACATTCATCTCAGCCCCAAAGGATTTTACAATCCTTCAAAGAACGATAGATCCTGTGCAGATAGCCCACCCGTCTGTTTTGGCCTTGAGGGTTGCAATGATCCGGAATTCGTAGCTGTAAAGGGGACAGGGGCACCCAGAGAGGGGAATGAAGGGATGGTCGCAGATGTGGAAGGTGGAGGCGGCAAGGAAGGCTGTAGTTGGTTCGTCCAACCAAGTCCCTTGCCTGTGCCATTCGCCGATCTCATCTTGGTATCCAGTGATACGGGCAAAACTTCCAAACTGCCGCCAAAAGTGTCATCACCAAGCAAATCAAAACCCTCCTGACCAATCAACGGCTTTGGCGACGTGGGGACCGACGGTGGTGGTGGAATCGACTTCGCACTTGGTACTTCCATATCAGGTGAGTTTGGCCACAAGGTCCCCCCGCGTGCTGCCGCTTGGTTGACGAGACTCTGCGTACGTTGGTGTTCTGCACGGCTGACAGATGGCACCGAGAATGCGCTATTTAAGAGGCTGGTACGAATAGTAGGCGAGGCAAATGTCTGGCTTGGGGTACGGGCATGGTAAACGCGAGAGGAGAAAGTATCGAGATGCAGCGGTTGCGGGTGGGGCTTGACGGGTAACGAGAGTGGCAACGCTGTAGGTTTCCTATTCTGACCTTGCGCGACCGGAGGTGGAGAAACGAAATCATCAAAGCTATCCAAGGATGCAGATATGGAAGATCTTGTAGAACATAATTGATCTAGCGATGTTCGAGATGCAGGACTTAATATTGATGATGTGGAAGACGAGGTTGGATAGTGTGTGCGCTCGTACGAACGACGAGGAGGTGGCGAGGGTGGTGAAGGGGGTCTTTGAGAAGGGTATGGTTCTGGACACGGAAAAGACGAAGGAACAGGAGGCGGAAAGGATGTGAATGCACTAAACTCCTCGTCCGAGTCGTAAAAGGAAGAAACATTTGTGCTCTGCATAGTGGGTGGATGGGCGGGTGTTGACGAGGAGAGGGTACCTGGTCGGGGTGTTTGTGGAGGAGAAACCGGTGGTGGGGGGAGAAGTGGTGGAATAGATAACAATGGAGGGGTCTTCCGAGGCGGTGGAAGTAGGGAGCTGGGCCGAGAACTTGATTGAAACGTCTGCCGTACGGATGGTGTGCTCAACTGTCCTGGGGCAACACCTTTCAGAGATAAAGGGGGGCTCTGTGCACGCGAGAATGAACCTGCAGGCTCTGGTGATAGTGGCGGAGCGAGAACAGGAACATTTAGTGCATGATTTGCAATTTGCTTCTGGAAGGCTGTGGGTGCATTTGCAATCACGCTCACAGCATCTAAGGTCCCAAGCACGGGCACCGAAGAGGAACGACTTGACAAGATTGGTTGCTTGGGAGGTGGCGGAATCGGGGGCGGCAATTTGGGAGGAAGAGGTGATGGATTGCTCGCACCCGTTAGCGCGCTGAAGGCATCATCGTTGCTATCTTCGTCAGGCGGATCACTCGCGCTTGGCACGATGTCCGAGAGAAATTCGAGATCATCGGAGGAAAGTGCCAAGGAGCTGTGTTGAGGGCCTTTTGTGCGAGAAAACCGACTCAGAAAACGTGAGACAGCTGAAGGAGCCGGTGCAGTTGTTACCACTGGAGGCTGAGAATCGGTAGGCGGCGGCACAGAAGTCGTGAGCGCCTTCGATGGCGACGCAGCTCGCGAAGACGGCGGGTGGGGAATAGGCTTAATGCTTTCTAGACTTGACCTTGCAAGGGGGCTAGATCGTTCGCCCAATGGTTCGACTGGAGCGGCTTGAATTGCAGACGCCCCACGGTTCCAAAACGACAGTAAACCACTGGTAGCCTTCCTTTGTTTCGACTCCTCAAGCGCGTTAAGACGGTCTTCTTTCTCGAGAACCCTCCACCCAACGTGTGTAGTATCCGGAACGATGTCTTGCTTGGCTTTGATGGACTTCTCCCACTCCAAGGAGCCTTTTGAAGCTAACAGACGAGAAAGAGGGCTGCTGGCCGACGCCGGCAAATGACGCGTCAGCTTAAGTGCTTCATTCATTGCCTTTGAGGTCGCAGTCGCCGAGAATTGTACAGCGGGTGGTAGTGCCGAATCAGGGGGAACTAGCTGATCAAGAAGCGCGATGCTGGGGGAGGGTGTTTATTACAAGTAAGCCGCCGAGATTTCAAGGCGTACATGTCTGCATGATTGTCAAAACCTGATCTCCAGTTGTCTTCGCTGCTGGTCTCAGACGCTGGCCAGATCTCCTGCGAGACTTGTTGGCAATGACGGAGCAATGAGTCTAGCGATTCCGGAGGCTGCACTTTAATGTCTGAGGAATGAGCCATAGTGTATGTATGTGCCAATGTCGTACCACCGCACGAGCGACCTTTTCCTTTTCCTGGCGAGCTGCTTCCCACTGGTCAGGAGATTGGGTTTCCTTGGGATCAGTGTCGGACGTGGGTGCCGTACCCCAGTCGTCGTCGGGAGCGTTAACCTCGACGTCAGGGATGGGATCATCAGGGGGGTCCGGTGGAGGCGAAGAGTCCCAAGAGGGGGACCACTGCTGGGGTGTAGACCAGGACGGCTGGTCCCAAGGGGTCGCCCAAGGGTTGTCCATGGTGGTGTCCTCCCGAGTGTAACTAGCACGTGACCTGGATCACGGTGTGGTTTTCCCGACACTTTGACTTGCAGAGAGCCCCATCATCGCCATGGCCATGGACATCGCCAACGGCGGCGACAACATCCTCGCCTGGAACGAGGACCGCGTACACCAATGGTTCACCACACTCGGTTTTCCCCAGTACGAGCACCAGATCAAAGGTACCTCGTTCAGCCCATGGCCACTACTTTGTACAGCTCACCTCGTGCTATGCAGAACACAGCATCTCGGGAGAGGTGTTGTGCATGCTGGACCCAGAGTCCCTCAAGGCAGTCGGAGTCGCCACCGTCGGTCAGAGGCTCGCCATCCTCAAAGCAATCTACCAAGTCAAACTCGCCTACCACATACCCATCGACTCGGATCACTATGTCCCCCCTTGTATGTGCATCTCGCTCGCCCCAAGTCTTCACATTGAACAATATTTTGCAGCCGAGTCCCAGGAACGCACCTTCTCTGTCGAGAAGCTCAACGACCTCGTCAAGGAGCAGGGTCGGTGCCTCTCGTTCAGTCCTCCGTTGCCCGCCCTCATTCTTTTCTTGAATCCATAGCTCAGCGTGTCTACCACCTGGAAGAAGACAATAGGCGTTTAAAGGAGACCGTCGAACTGTTGCTTGATGAATTCACTCAAGTTCGTCATTCACAACGATTGGTACGAGCACTCTAACGACAGTCAGCAGACTGTTCACTCTCACAAACAGGATGAACACGCATTAAGCCGACAACCTTCTTTCAAATGGGCTCAATACGTAAATCCTACCAAGTCTCCCACTAAACCAGGGATAGACTCTCCGGATCCCTCGCCTCATCAATTGGAACACGACATATCTCAGACTCGGTCGACGCAGCACAGTTCGCTTCAAACTGGCCCCGCCTCTTCTTCGTCACAAGCACAAGCAACCTCCTCTACGGCCGATTCACCTGGTTCCCAGCCATTGTCGTCTGCAAGAACCAATCGGCAAGAAAGTTCAGACAATTTCAAGAGTTTCAAAGTTAGCTTGGAGGACCCAACGTGGAAGGTACTGCCAGCTGCGTTGAAGAAATATAAGATCAACAACGATAACTGGCAAAACTACGCCATGTTCATATGTTATGGATCACCTGGTACTGAGCACACACTCCTGTCACATCGCTCTTAATCATTTACCACCTCCATTTCGCAGGAAATCGCATCGAACGGTGTCTTAGCTATGATGAGAAACCGTTACTTCTCTTTCAAAAACTAAAGGATGCGAAGAAGAACCCCGTTTTCATGCTCAAGCACATCAAAGACATTCGCTCCCCAATCGCGGTCGCTCAGCAAAAACATGCACTACGCAAAGCCTCCGTTTCATCAGAGCATACAAACAGCAATAATAGCACACCCAGCGTCACACCCTCACACTCTAACAAGCCCGTCGCTGCCGGCCAGGGCAAAGCAGTCGCTCGTCCTCCAAGGCTCGAGGTGAGTGACCTATCGGCACCAGCACCACCCCTCACAGGCACTACGCCGCAAGCTGGCTGGCCCGAAGTCATGTCGCCGATCGTCGAAAACAAATCCAGTGAGGATACTGGGAGCTCCCTTACCTTGGTCAATTCAGGACAAAGCTCCTCCGACTGCTTCAAATCTGCAACAGTATCCTCGTTTGGATCAACGGACACGGAGAGCACGAAAAGGGAGATGCCTCCGTCTATGGGTGTCTCATACGCGGTAGCGATATATCCGTACATGGCAGAACAAGGGGATGAATTTGATGTCGTCGTGTGCGTGGTCTTTCTCATCCAGAACCGGGTAGCTATCTTACCCATGTCTAGCGGGGATACCTTTGTCATTCTTTCGCGAGCTCGTGGTTGGTGGGTCGTGCAACGGGACCCAACGGGTTCTGGTATCGTCGACACCGATACTTCGAAGCAGGGATGGGTACCCGCAGGTTGCTTGCTGGAGACAAATGTGCCAGTCGCATCAGCGATAGCCGAAGCAACAGCGGCGGCCAAAGCGTCCGGATCCTCTGACACCTCTGAAAACAAGACTCCGATCTTGCCATTGAGCATTATATCAACAAGCTTCCCTGGCATCGCGTTGATGGACTATAAGAAGAAAGGCGAAGAAGAGTTGGATCTGGCGAAGGACGACGCGTTGAGAGTGTTCAAGCGATACAATCATTGGTCATATGTACGTCCTCGCTGCTTCGACCATGTCTGAACCTAACGGTTCGTTTTGCAGGCGGTCAAGGAGGACGGTGGAGATCGCGGATGGGTACCGTCTTGGTTCATCGGGAAGGTTCCAACTCCCGGCGGTGCACCACCCACTCCAAGCACAAGCTCGGCTCCAGCAATCAGTAACGGACCGTCCCTCGATGCCGATGTCCCGACCCAAAACCAGGTCTCGCCAATGTCTTCTGCATTCCCTGGCCCCTCGCAGAGCCGGGGACAGGCATGACGAATCGTGCTATCATCATTCGGATGTATTTATTTTCGTGTCTTCTGCTTTCTGAACTATCTTCTTCCGATCTTTCGCATTCGCTTAATATTCATACGATAACAAGCTACGACGTTGGTCGCATCGCTATCTTCCGTTCTTTGTTAATGCTCACATAGTCCACACGACACATCTCGTTCGTTCCTACTGCCTCGGGTAGTCCAACAGTCCGCTTACGCATTTCTCATGGCACGATTTTCCTCTGGGTTCAGATGATCATGATGCGGGATGGGTCCAATCTGTCATCTTCATGTCTACTTCTTGCGCATCGCCTCAGTATTTTCTTGTATCATATCCATCTAATGATCCCCACTGAGATCACTTTGTACAAAAATGATTGATTCAGTCCATCTATTATTGTAGTCAACAGGTAGAATGATGTGGGAGCTTATCGATAGACTTGGAGCATCTTCATCAGCAGGGAAAGGTACCACGCCGTTAGGCCCCACACCTCAAGTCTCCCACCATTGGTTTCCGACTGTCCACGTGCGTCACTCGACTCCCACGGACTGCCGGACGGAACAAGATCCGAAACGTCAATGGCCCAGTACGGCCTGCCACCACGGAATTCACGAGTTATAAGTCGTGCTCGCGAGACGAGCGCCGTGATGGGGAGATGGAAGATGGTAGCCACCTCGGGCTGCGACATCGTCAGCGACGTGAGGGATATCGATGGGAGTGGGGTATCAATGTCATCCCCGAATGCGTCTTGGCCGTGTTGCGTATTTTTATCCAAGAGACCGCACGTTTGCCCGGGGTGTATGTCTGACGCGTGCCTCGTCGAATAACACGGTGCTTGTCCTTGTCCAGGCGGATGAATGAAACCCTGAAGTTCAAATTCTTGGCAGGCTATTATTGGACGCGAGAAGGGGAACGTACGACGTAGGGCCACACGCGGAGACCCCTGAGGCTCAATTCAGCAGGACCGAATTGTCCAATGACCTCGACCTGACTAGGAAGGATACCCACTTCTTCGTGCGTTTCTCTCAGGGCTGTGGCTAGAAACGATGCATCTGTCTAGTGTGGGTGGCATTGAGTATGGTTCCACCACGCACGAACGGAACGCCAAGGGTTCACCCCTTACCTTGTCTACTCTTCCGCCTGGAAAGCTGATTCCCGAATTAGGGTAAAAAAACAAAAACGACGCAACATCGTTGAGGACGCTGCGACCCACCTCACTTCGCCCGCATGCGTCCGCAGCTGCCCTCTGACCTCGAGCAGCACGCCGGGCGTGTTGTTCACGTTGCAGAGCGGGACGAGAACGGCTGCGTGTGGTTCTATCGGGTCCGGGGGGAGGTCATCCGCACCGGTGAGGGTATCTCTGATCTTGGCGAGCGAGGCGCGCGTGAACGGCGTCGTGAGCGAGATGATGGAGGAGGATGGCGCGATGCTCGTCGCGGTCGCGGTCATGAACATTCTGGACAACATGTTGCCATTCTGTTTCGTGAGCGAGAGCGAGTTGGGGCAGCCAGAGACACGAGTAGACTCGGAGTAGTGTATGTTGTGACCGAAACACAGCAATCCTTATGGAAATCGTCCCTTTGTGGTGACCGGTGACCAGTCATCTGCGCATTCGATGGACGCGGTCGAAAAAGCCAACACGGAACGCCAGAAACGATGGTATGGTCCCCCTCTGCTCGTTCTGGTGGACCATCTTGACCGCTGTACAGGATAAAAGACCAGAAAATCGGTGAAGGCACTTACGCCGTCGTCTACAGAGGTCCTTTGTTCGCTCGCACCGTTGCGCACCCTCTCATTCCACACCACCAGGTCGCGAAGCATCGACCTCAAAGAAAGTTGCCATCAAAAAAATAAAAGTCGGGCAGTTCAAGGATGGCCTCGACATGTCTGCCGTTCGCGAAGTCAAGTATCTTCGTGAACTACACCACCAAAACATCATTGCGGTCATTCTTTCTCCCTGTACGTTTCTTTTTGCAATGCTCACCCCACCCATCGCCAGCTCATGGATGTATTCTCCTCGAAAACGAACCTCAATCTCGTCCTCGAGTTCTTGGACAGCGACCTCGAAATAGTCATCAAGGACCGCACCCTCGTCTTCTTGCCTGCAGACATCAAGTCGTGGATGGCGATGACCTTTCGTGGACTGGAGTTCTGCCATAGGAATTTCATTCTCCACCGGGTGCGTCTACTATCCATTTGACAGCTCTGCGTAGGCCCATCCGGTATTCGGTCTATGACGTCGTGTGTGTTGCTGACGCCAACCCCCCATCAACCCGTAGGATTTGAAACCAAATAACTTGCTCATCGCCTCGGACGGGCAGCTCAAACTCGCCGACTTTGGTCTCGCAAGAGACTTTGCAGACCCCGGATACAAGATGACATGTCAAGTCATCACCCGGTTCGTTTCACCTCCCCACGTCGCCAAGCATTTACTGACACGCAACCTGACGCGTCCCCGTGTTCAGCTGGTATCGACCCCCCGAACTCTTGTTCGGCTGTCGATACTACGGCACCGCGGTCGATATCTGGTCCGTCGGGTGTATCTTTGCAGAGCTCATGTTACGCATACCGTATCTCCCTGGCGAGTCGGACATGGGCCAGTTGAAAATCATCTTTCAAGCACTCGGAACGCCGACGGAGGAAGATTGGCCGGTGGGTGTTTTGCCATCCCCCTGCCGACGTCGTCTCGACATGCACTGACGTCCCGCGACCCGCGCCTTAGGGCCACACGAAACTCCCAGATTACATTACTGTAGGACAGTTCCCTCGCACGCCCCTCCGAGACCTCTTCACGGCGGCTTCAGGAGACGCTTTGAACCTGCTCGGTAGATGCCTCACGTTCGAGCCACGACGACGGATCAGTGCGCGAGAGGTCTGTCCTTTGTCGAAACCATACATTGTATGAGTCTTTTGTTCTGAACCCTCTCTCTTGTCGCACAGGCCCTTTACCATCCTTACTTTACATCCTTACCCTACCCAACGCATCCTTCTAAACTACCCAAACCTGCCTCCGTCCAGGCCCGCCCTCTTGAAGAAGTAGATGGGAATGTCGAACAGTCAGGGTCTGGGCCAGGCGTCAAAGCTGCTCCGCCCAACAAACTAAAACGGAAGCTCTCATCACCGATAGATGGTCTGCGACCGTTGGCACGCAAGTTAGATTTTGGTCAAGTGTTGTGACCACCTGGTTGTGCGTGCATTTTTAACGATCCCAGTTGTACAGTATATGTGTTCATATGTAATGACAAATGCCAGTGGTGTCCCGGCAGCAAGCGCTTTGGATTGCGAACAGAACACAGGTTGGAAACAAGAATGAGGAATAAAACACACATCGACACCCCTGAGTACTAGAAAAAGGTAGAATACTCTAACGTGGCGTATCACAAATAGAACATTTATCTGTGACACTCGCAGAATTGAAGAGCGAGCAGACAGAACACGTCCATGCACCGCTCTGAGGCTTGGGCGGCGGTGCTAAACCAGCTGCAGACCAGTCAAAGCCTTTCGCTGGGGCGATCGGTGGTACTATTGCAGCGGGAGTAAAAAAAGGTCGCGCAGGCACAGGCGCAGGAGAGGGGGAGGGGGAGAGAGAGGAGGATGTTGGTGCTTGTCGGGGAGCATCGCAAATCGTACATTTTTCCCTGGCAGCCTCGGAGTTCTGCAAGCCACAAAGTGAACACTCCCACATCTGTGCCGCAGCGGTTGGTGCCTTCACTCCGGCTGCAGTCCAATTAAACCCATTCATAGCGCGCACTGGTGCGATCGTTGTGAACTCGTAGGTAGGCAACGAAGTGACAGCCAAGGAAAGGACAGCATTACGTGCAGCGGAAAAGCTAGGACCAGCGGAGTAAGGAGTGGCTGTCCCAATTAGGAATGTGTACTTGGGAAGCTCGTCAACGCTCATTGCAAGAGCTTCCTCCTTTGGTGACAACTTGGGTTTGGCTGGTGCAGCTGTGCTCTTGGAGATGACGGGTGACGGTACAGGGGGTGCAAAGAATGATGGAAGGGAAAGTGCCGGTGCAGTCTCCGCGCTCTTCACCTCTACTTTGTCCGCATGGAAACTATATCGAAGTTTGGATGGCTCCTTCGGCGCAGAAGTCTTCGCAGCACCAAACAGCGGTTTGGTAGCAGACGGCGGAGAGAGGGTTGGCGGTGGTGTCGGTGGAGTTGGCCTGCCATTCATATGGACCGTGTCGTCAGTAGGTTCGATGATTTCCGCTGGGCGAATAGGTGTTTTGGAAACATCGTTTTCTTGGGTCCTGGACGATGGTCTAGCAGGCGGGGTTTTACGCTTCTTGGGAAAGTTTTCCTCGTCCTCAAGAATGGTGATCGTCCCCACGACATCGACAGCAGAGCGTGTGTCACCGTTAAGCGCAGAAGCAAAAGGTTCCGCACGAGTTGGCCTTTCTATTTCCGGTGGGGGTCTCGAACGTTTCGTGCCCTGTGAATGCAAAACAAAAATAAGCCAAGCAGCTCACCCATCAGAGAACCAACCAACCTTTGGGACGGTAGCTTCAATGATGGCTTGTGCAGACATCTCTGGCTCTTGTTCCTTTGGTTTCTCGGTAGGTTTAGGTGTAGGTTTGGCTCGCCTGGCCACAGGCTTCCTCACCGGTGGTGGTGGTTTAACGGGGCTCGCGGTTTGGTAGGGATTCGAGACATCTGGCTTCTTCGTGGGGGTCACCTCCTTGATGAGCTCAGTCATAAAACCAGCTGCCCGCGTAGGTCGGGAAGGCGGAGACGCCTGTGGCGGTGAATCGCTCTCTTTCCATGTCTGCCGTAAGGGAGATGGGATGGCTGGCGTGGTGTGTTTCATGGGTAGTCCACCTGTACGGACGCGAGGGAGTATGCCGTTGGCCTTCGGCGTAACTGGCGGTGCAGGAGGCAGTGTTGAAGAAACAGTGGGTTTTCCGTTCACAAATATCGCAGAGGGTCCGGTGGCGTGATGGGAAGGTGGAGTAGGAGATTCTGGTATTGGACTTGGGAAACGGGCCGTAGAGGTGGAGGGCATTGGCAGCTTTTGAGGTGACGAGGACTCAGCTTCATCCACCACACGCCGCCGCTTCGTGTCAGTCGTCACCGGCGTCTTTGGGGATGACAGTTTCATTCGAGGTTGCTGCGAACGAGGCGCAAAACCGGGAGACTGGTAACGGTTGCGAGGACGTGAACTGCCTGCACCCTGCCATCGGTAGGGGCCATTGGGATTCCTGGATAGGGTTTTGCGCGGTGTTTGGATATTGCCAATGCCCTGACTTTGATTTGGGGACGCGGCGCGTGAAGGTGACACGGAAAAACGAAACGGTTCAGGTTTGTCAGGAACGAACGTTGGCCCTACAGCAACAATGGAAGAACCCTGGATAAATAGATTCCGGTGCAACACAAGCCTCTGGCGTACCTTGCACGTTTTTCTGGATGTAATCGACGATGCCAGCTGCCTCAAACTCGTTAAGAGGCTGTCCGGCCTTCTCAACCAGAAACCTCGTGACTGGCTCGAGACTCTTGGCCAGGGAGGCACTAGAAGGGCCAGGAGAAGGTGAGGTGAAAGGAATTGGTTGGTGCGGAGACAATTGAGTAATGCGAGCTGAACCTGCACTTGGACCGTTCATTCCCGAGGACTTCGACGAATCAGACGATGACTAAATGAGGATTAAGCGATCTTGGACTCGAAGGAATGTAGATCGAATACATGCCTGCAGTCGCGGTGGCGGGGGTGGTGGTGGCAGTTGTGGTGGTGGCGGTGAGAAGCGACGAGGAGGCGAACCTTGTTCGATCTCGCCGTCTGACGGAAGAGAGTCGGAACCCTCTTGTTCAGCGTTGCTTCCAAAGGGGTTTAGAAAGCTGATGAGTCCTGAAAGACTCCAAAGCTGAAGGAATTGGCTGAGTGCGAGGAAGCGTTTGAGAGGGCGGAAACACGCACGGATTTTTTGGGTGGGTGGACAATGTTTGATTTCAAAGGTCGCGCGTATGGCGAGGCGAGGTTGGTTCTGTTGGCGCGACGGTCGTTTCGTCTGACGGCGCTCATCGTGGACAATAAATAGCTTGTAGCTCGACGGGGCGAGCAGCGGAGGATGAGGGTCAGGGACAAGATACGAGGAGAACGATCACGACAGGGAACGGCGATATTTAGGGCCGGACTGTGAGGGACTTGGGGTTGATTTTGATCTTGTTGTCGACCACCCATACGCCATGCCTGACAAGGTCGTGAAGACGCCCTACCCGCTCATCGACGCTGACCCGCATTTTTCTCGTGTTGTTCGTTATTTCCGACCATCAGACTATGCAACCTGGGCTGCAGCAACAGGCGCATTTCCAGCGGCCTTGTACTTATGGAGTATGCACAACAATTCTCGATTCGATGTCCTTGTAATAGAACAATGCCCTCGCAGACATGGCAGACCCGTTGCCACCCAACATCCGCCTCCGTACAACCCTCCGTCTCGGCGGTTTCATGGGCTTCATAGGCGGCTTCCTCTTTGCCTACCAGAATTCAAGCTGTAAGCGTCTCCTCGGCATTCACCGGAACTGCATCTCACCACACCACAAGTCCGCTTCTGGGGCTGGACCGAGAACAAACGTGAGGAGGACATGGACCTCGCAGAGCTCAGGCAACGCGTCGCCGAAGGAAAGCCCCTCCATCCCGAGTCTTCTCAGCCACAGTGGATACAAGACGTTGCCTACCGCAACTCTGTATGGTCCCAACTCAAATTCCGTGAGTGCACACCTCGTCGTACATCACCTCTTCCTGACACGGGTCGCTCTCAGAGGCATTCCCGATGTGAGTCTTTTATGTCGTCCTCCTCCTCTCCTAATAGTCTACAGGTTCAACTTTGTCAACCACCAACATCATGGTGCGGACCCTGCCAAATATGGCGTCGAGAAAAACGAGTTGGCATGATAGATACTCGTCCTTCAAGTGTAAATTTGCGCCCAGCAATCATATTCTTTGATTTCGATCAGAATTTACACCATGGTTAAATCTCTTCAACCGTCCCTAATACTTGAGTAAAAAATTCCCAACCACCTCCATGAACCTTTCCGTCTCCTCCAACTGCGGGACATGCGCCGAGTTGGCGAATTGGACCCATTTCACTTTGGGAATGTGTTGGAAGAATGGTTCCACAGTGGTGTCCTGCGCTTCGTCGTAACGACCATTCAGAAGCAACGTAGGGACGTTGATCTTGTAAAGGTCATCAATGACGCTCCAAGTCTTCAGCGAGCCGGTGATGTGAAACTCATTTGGACCATTCCTGGTCAAGCAAGCAGGATCAGGACATGGCCCACAGACATAAAGAAGGCTTACATGGTCATGTACACCGTTGGATCCTTTTGCGCCGACTCCAGCGCGACTTTGAGGGACTGAGGCATAGGCTCGACTCTGCACAAAAAGTGTGCGTAGAAGACGTCCGTTGCCTTGAGATAGTCCTCATGAGTAGTGGTGCCCTCTGCCTCGTGCTTGTAGAGCGCATCTTGGACATCCTGGGGCAACTGAGACCTCAAAACGGCTGCCGCCTCCATCCATAGCTTCATGCTCGCAGGGGAATCAGCGATAACCAGCTTGTGTAACCCCTTTGGCTGATGAATTGCAAACTCAGCAGCGAGCATCCCTCCCCAAGACTGGCCCAGCAGATCGTAATCATCATGGATACCCAGGTGATGCAACAGGTTGTGAAGCTCGTCGACGAACAACTGTGTCGTCCAGAAACCCGTATCACCAATTTTCTCAGGAAGATGGGTGGAACGACCGTTGCCGATTTGGTCGTAGAGGACGACAGGGATGGAGTAGAGGGTGGTCAACTGGGCGACGATCTCGAGATACTCGTACGTGCATCCTGGGCCGCCGTGGAGCACGACGAGAGGGCGGATGCCAGACTTGAGATCACCAGAGACTTTGTACCAGGTCTTGCATGGCTTGCCTGCAGTTGGCACCTCGAATGGTGCCTCACCTTCGACGAAGCTGGGAAGAGACATCTGTTGGGAAGCAGGTCAAGCGGGATCTTTGAGGATTCTGCACGACGTACTGGTAGTGCTTGAGAGAGGAGGGAGTCACATTGCTGTTGGGTGTACTATGTATATATCCACGTGCGAAGTCGAGCTCGGTTGGTCGGAGTTGGGGATTGGTCCAAGCGACTCCGCGTAGACGAGCGCCTAGCGCAGTTCAACTTCCCACTCGCCCCCAATGCCCGTCGGATTGACGCTATATGACGTCCTTGGGATACCGACCAACGCGAACACAGAGGATGGTTCGTCCGTCTCTTTTCGTTCGTCCTTTTATTCTGACATACGCGACACCAGTGAGGAAGGCGTACAAGCTAAAGGCACTCGAAACACATCCAGACAAGCTCGAGCCAACTGCAAGCGACCGGGAACGAAGAGCTGCAGAAGGCAAGTTTAGAAACGTATGAACATCATCGAGTTACGTTTACCCTGTGTGCCCCTGAACTCATACTGAACGTCTGCAGGTCTGTGAGGCTTTTCAAGTCTTGAGCGATCCGATCAAGCGCAAGGTGCGCCCAGCGCGTGCTTGGATACGCGTCATCGTCACTGACGAGCACCATCTCCAGGCCTACAATGATCGTATACAGCGCGCACAACTGAACAAGCAAGCTTGGGACGAGGAACGCGAAAGACGGAATAAAGAACGTGAAGAATGGGCGCGTCAGGCCAAAGAACGCAGCGAAGCGCGTATGAAGGCACGAGCCGAGTTGTACGACGATATCCACAAGATCAAGGAACAGAAGGAAGTACACGCAAAACTGGTAGAACAATTTTACCAAGAACTTTGCGACCGGAATCCAGAGTGGGAGATAAGGAGGCAAGAAGTCCTCAAGGTAGCTATCTTCCTTTGTCCGTCACCGGCCTCCTCATATGTTCATCCTTGTAGCGCAAAGAAATGCGAGAGAAAGGACAACCATCCCCGCGGCGCTAGCAATTTTTATGGTCGTATTCTTATATCCCTACGCCGGATCTTTATCTATTTCAGACATGTTGTACTATGGTGCGCTCATACATTCCTACTCCACTCATCCCCTTGATTTATCCCTTGATGTTCGATTTGATGTACATAACTGTGGATCTTTCTTTTGTTCCCGTATCTATCCTTGTACGATGTGATACCTCTTCTGTGGCTTTGGATTACCACAGCACTACAATCATATTAACATCTCTTGCTACATGACTTGACTTGCTCACCAAGTCACTCCACGACGAGTTTGGCCAGCCGGCTTTGGGCGATACGTGTAACATCCTCGATAGCCCTGTCAAGCTCCTCGCGCCAACTGAGACTGTGTTTCTCGATGGGTACGAAACTCTCCACTGGTGGTTGGTCGGGCGACAGAGAATGCGTGATTCCGAGCTTGTCCTCCATCTCTTCTGCAATCACAGCTCGGGTGCGACCATTGACGAACGTGATGTATCGCAACTCCGGATATACGTGCTCATAGCACGCGTTCAGGTGTGCGAGGCGCGCGAGGACCTCAGGTGGGGTCGGCTGCGATGTGCCTCCGCTCTGCTCCTTGGAGCTGTGGACCGAAAGATTCTTCGTCTCCCCGATCCTGGGATGCCCTCCAACGAACTGAGCCTGAAGCTTTACATCCCAGCTCCGAATGGTATCCGCAGACCTGCTGAGGATGCGTTCGATATCGAGACGGTGGTATACGTGGGGCGTGTCAGGCTGGTTATCAAGCAGCGCGGGGAGCAGATGCTGTTCAAGAACATCGGTATGCTCGAAGAGGAAGACCAAGACGTCTTTGAGCGTTTGCTCTTGTTCGTTGTTGTGCGTGGCCATCTCGCGCCTTGAGGCACTGGGGAGGGTATAAAAAATCAGCTTATCTGATGACCCTTTGCCGGGCCGGTGTCGCTTGCCCACCTAGATTATGCCCATGTGAAGCGATATAAACAGAAGATTTCGTCGGGGCTCCGTTCTTTCCCTTCCTTGTTCAGCGCGCCATGGCATCAGCCCAACCTTTTGTCTTGCGCTGGGGAATCATCTCCACTGGAGGTATTTCGGCCGCTTTTGTAAGGGTGAGTACTTGCGTTGTCGCGAGACTACATCTTTCTGACCAAGGTACCACAAGGACGTCCTCGTTGACCCCAAGACGTACGGGAGATCGTTCTGCGTTACGTTTTCCGTCCTTTGACATACCTTTGCAGCCGAGGGGTCCACGACGTAGTACACAAAGTCACTGCAGTCGGTTCCCGTAGCCTGGATTCATCAATCAAGTTCATCGCTGAAAAAGCAAACGGAGATCCATCCATCAAGGCGTATGGCAGCTACACAGAAGTTTATGCGGACAAAGTAAGCAGTCATTTCCACCTGTGCAATCCCCTGGTTCACAAAGAAATGACATAGGATGTCGACGTCATTTACATCGGTTGGTGGCAATATCATCTCGTAGTCAAACCCCACCATTATTCACACTGCGCACGTACCAGGTACACCTCACACGATCCACTACGAGAATGCCCTGGATGGTATTAAAGCAAAGAAGCATGTGCTTTGCGAGAAGCCCGTCACATCAAACGCTGCGGAGCTCCGGTCCCTTCTCGCAGCCGCGAAAGAACACGGCGTTTTCTTCATGGAGGCCCTCTGGACAAGGTTTCAGCCACTCACACAAGAGGTGAAAAAGACCGCCGAAAGCGGTATCCTTGGAGAGCCTCTCGCATTGGCGGCTGATTTATCTGCAGATTTTGGTATAAATAGTGAGTAATAGTATGGTTAGTCTCGCCCGTCGATAACGTGCACATCGCAGAGCTCCCACTCACTCACCGAATTCTGGACCCTGTACTGGGAGGTGGGGCATTGCTCGACCTGTAAGTGCAACGATCGGCAGAAGACACGATTCACTTCATATTGATTGGTATTTAGTGGCCCTTACCCTCTGATCTGGGCACGTCAATTCTTTCTCTAGTCATGGCACCTCGTCTCATCACTGTTTAATAGGCCATCCTTGCGCTATATGAACACCCTTCTAACAAGGGAAGGAAACCTTCGAACGTCACAGGTACCATGCTCAAGACGCCGTTGACCGGAGTCGATCGCAGTACATCTTTCATCGTCACCTTTGCGCCAGAGTCACCTTCTGTTCCGAATACGCTTGCAGCACAGGCGGTGTTGAGTTGCAACATAAACGCCGCTTCATGCCAGACTGGTGTCGTCATTCGCTACGAGCGCGGGATGATCACTATTGCTCCGCCTATCTATTGCCCTAAGTCGTTCACCGTGCAGTACTTTGAGGAGGGAAAGCCCGGGACCGTCGTGAGGGAAGAAACGAGGCGGTTCGAATATGTCGGGGTTGGTTGGCATTTCCAGGCAGATGAAGTCGCGCGATGCGTGAGAGATGGCAAGGCACAGAGCGAGCTTTGGGGACATGACAAGAGCTTGTTGGAGATGGAGATCTTTGATGAGGTGAGGTGTCTGGTACAAGCGATTTCCATTGACTTATGTGCATCTGCGATTGTAGGTCAGGCGTCAAGGCGGGTACAAGTTCCCCCTTGGGGTTGAGAAGGTTCAATGAATTGTTGCAAAGAGCGAGTTGGTCTGGCCATTCGCATGCGACTAAGCGTTCAGAAATCCATGTACACTGTAGGATAGTTTTTCGTTGAAACACTCTCTTCAACACAGGGGTAACCTAAGGTTGAGATTTACACTGTTTGTTCCACTACGACTACCATGGCTGCCAACTTGAACGTGTCGTTGGAACCACACCTTCGGGACGCATTGACGGCTGTTGTGCGCATCCTGCCAGAGGAAACCTCTCTACAGCTGACCATCCGCTTGTCGTCTGAAACGACTACGACGGCCATACCAGTCATCCCATACGAGCTCATCCTCAAGATATCACGGTGGTGCCAGACAACAGATGGCAAGGCCGCCTTGCAAGCTTCTTCCCCTCCCCTCGACCCGCAGTCCTACACGATGGTCTCGCTGCTCGCAGGCACCCGCACGTCGCCTGAAAAGCATTTCCCTCCTTACACAGCCAAGGACACCGAAGAAGACCAGCGTCTGCGGACCAAGGACAGAAAAGCGATCGCGACACTAGTCAATGCCGTCTTGAGCGTTGCCGGAACGGGCGTTGCAACGTGGTGGGCAAGTGAACACACGGGGATGCGGCTCGAATGGGTACGTGGAACTGTCTACGAGTACTCTGCCTGTGGTTCGTCAGTTAAACGTGACTGTCGTAGCGAGCGCTGTCGGCCGTATGTGTGGCACTCGTTGTCGCCTTTGCCGAGATTGTACTCTATATGATTTGGGACTCCAGACAGACATTGAGGCCACGCCAGCCCACTCGCAAGTATGTCGTGGTGCAACGCAAGGATAATGCGGAGAGCAGTAGTAGCCCCGACAATGCTCCTCAGGCATCGAGTACTGCGATCGGGGACACGAACCTCCGCCATCGGACGACTGCAGCGACGACACCTTGATATCCACTTTCTTTGTAATTCTCCATTCTTTCTCCAGATGGAGTCTTGGGATAATATAGAATTGTGACAGGGTACTGTACCACAGGAGCTGGCAAGAGAATCGTCTCGTTCCATCCAGCTCACAGAAAGTCAAACGTGTCAAGGCCATGGCTGAATCGATATTTTATCGGCCTGGTACTTGCCATACACGGGTCAGTAAACTGCTTCCTCTTTTCATCCCTTCTTTCCTTTCTTTTTCTTGTTGGCGGGTATGGAAGAGGGTGGCAACTCAACAGAACCTCCAGCAGCCTCAGCCTCAGCACCTTCACCTTCTTCGATCTTCGTGCGTGCTTCCAAGAAGAACATGACATCTCTGAGTTGATCTTGTAGTTCGGCTATTTTCACGTCGTGTTCCTGCT
>JBBPMA010000060.1:3530-59563 GCA_038090075.1 Xanthoconium purpureum
AATCCTTGCAATGTCAATGGCATCTAGAGTCGTCTGGCCACCTTTGTTAATCATGATCTTCACCATTCGTAGAGCCTTCCTCAGTCGATCTTCATCATCTAAGTCGTCCCCAAGGAGTGCCGCCACCGTCGAGACACCTGTTCCCATATCCACCACAGACTTGACTAGCTTCCAAGACCGTTCCCGAGCCAGTTGAGCGTCTTGCTCCCCGTCAACCTCTTCCTCACCTTCCCCACCTTCAGAGTAGAGCTCCAAAGGTGGTCGGAGGTATGCCCAAGCGACACACCTCCACAGAAGAGCACCGAGAGCACGGACAGAACTCTTCTTGTTGCGTATGGCGAGGGACAGAAGCGCAGAGACGATGCGGTCAAGTCGAATGTCTGTGCAAACTAAAGGACCGAGCAGCACGATCAAAGACGCAAGAACACTTAATGCCCACACAGGGCCTTGTGCGACGTGCTGTGGATCAACGGTATTGAGAGTTATTCGAAGGGTCCGAATGATACCAGGCTCCGGTGCGGGTTTTGCAGGGCTACGACGGGGAGAGGAAGTAGGGCAAGTGGTCAAGAAGATAGAAACAATGCTTGATATGCGGTTGTGAATAGATGATGATGGGAGACTAGCACAACCCAACACAAATCCTCCAAGTGCATGGCATGCCTGAGTTCGTAAACCGAGGGTCGGCGCCAACAAGTTCGCCAGTATAGATGGTAAGAGTTCAGCGAAAGCAGGAATGAATGTGGTTGGCTGGTGGAGAGACAAGTCATGGACAGCCTCCCGCGGCGAGTCAGTTGGAAAGGTCGCTGTTTAGAATGGAAGCATACCTTGAGCCCATCACAAGCCGACCCCTTCTTCCCCTCTTTCCCAAGCTCACCCTCCATACCACGCCGCAGAGCGAATGCAATTCTGTCACGAGCAGAGAGCAAAACAGTCTCAGGGAGTCGCTGAACCTGTAGGAGCCAGATCGATAGTGCGCACGTTTTTCGTGCATTTGGAGTGGGCACTTCGTCGGCCATAGGAATGGCTAGGACGTGATTGAGCATCTCGCGCAACTGAACATCTACAGATACTTGAGTGGGCTACAGTAGATGTTCACTGAGTGGACATACCATCAAATATTTGATAAATGGGTTGCAAGGTGAATATGGCGCTGAGTAGCCGCAGAACAGCGTGAGTTGTTGTGCAAAGATCTCGGGCGAATTTAATTTGGGAAGCCGACATGCCCTGCTTCTTTTTCTTGGGACTTTGCTTCGGAGAAGGCAACAAACAGAGTGCCTCGTCGGCTTCGCACTCCTTTTCGCAGTCCAGAGGGAGATCGTCTTCCGGCGCTAAATCAGATTTGGGCTCGACGAGTGCCCTACCGAGATCACGACATACGGCTTCGGTGAACAGGAGTGCATTTTTGCGGAGGGGTTGGAAGAGTGGCCAAGACGCGTCCGCATCCGTCGAGCTCCCGACCGCAGCCCGTATTCGAGCATGGAGAATGGAATAGGCTTCAATGAGGTCGCGGAGGGTAGAGTCGGGAGAGATTATTTGCTGGACTGGCCTAGAGAGATAGGTGAGGTCAACGAGAGGGTCTTCGGGTTCCGGAGTGATCTCTCTCTGGTCCTCTTCTGGTGGCAGGAGAAACCAATGGTCGCGCTTCTTCAAGATGGACTTGGCAGGCTGTTCTACGCACGGTCGAGTGGGAAGAGCAGACGGTGGCTGACCATGAGAGAGGACGAAATACTGATTTTGTTGGGCCCAAGCGACACGAGACCCGGGAAGGCGGATTTCCTTGTCGCGGTGATGGGAGGTCGCGGGAGGTGTAGGAAGAGACATGAGAGACGGCGACGACGAGAGAAATACGGTCACCGTCGTCGTGGTTCGGGAACAAGACACAAACACGCGAGACCGGGACTAAATACAAAAATAATTAATGCACTTAAACGCGCTAGTTTACGCGTCGCGTTCAATGTTTGTTCCAATTTATATTTGGAGAACACGTGATCGCGCCTGCCTCGGACCGCTGCGGACCGATGAACGTTGCAGAGCATCTACTACTGTACCTTTCTGTATGGAGGCAACCGCAACACATAACGCGGGGGTGGTTGCATTGCTAAAAATAATGCCATAATGCAGGGCTGGTTGCCAAGCACTGCTAGGGAATAGCACAGGTATGGGTAACCTGCGCGGGCAAGTTAGTACCGTACACCGTTTGTAAACTCCAACACTCCCCCTCAAACGGAGGCGGGGTCTACTGTAGTGAAAAGAAAGGAAGGTAATCAAAAGAATGAAATATCTGATTGAATAATCCATTAAATAAACGAATGGCATTCGAGTTCGAAATGAGTGTGTATCGCCCGTATTGCGGTCGCCTGATTATGTAAGTCGCGGCTCCGCTGTAGCCTCAGTCGCGCTGTCTCGGTGCGCGCGCTCGACTTCGATTGCCTCCATTGGCCTCGTGTTCACGTTTTCGCGGCTCGGGATCAATCCTCCAAGTTCTCTAGTACATATACAAAGTATATATTGCATTCGACTCGCCCGATCCGGTCCTGACGCGACCGTATGTCCTGGGGTTGTCGGTGAGTCGTTGGGAATGCTTGGGAGGTGAAATGGGTGGCCTAGGTACGTGCGCCGTTGTGCGCCGTTGCCCCTCGTGCTGACTCGCTTGTTCCTCAGCTAGCGACCGCGTTTCGACTCGCAGCATGCGCCGCTCGTTGCGCCATTCATCCGACACCACCTCCTATCGT
Source organism: Xanthoconium purpureum (assembly GCA_038090075.1). Classification (NCBI taxonomy): domain Eukaryota; kingdom Fungi; phylum Basidiomycota; class Agaricomycetes; order Boletales; family Boletaceae; genus Xanthoconium; species Xanthoconium purpureum. The sequence continues at coordinate 6,263 of JBBPMA010000060.1, forward strand.
ATCCGGCGCCATCGGCATCGTTTGTGCCGCTCCAATCGCGCTCAACGCGTTCCATCGCCTCCTGGTCACCCTCTGGGCCTCCTGGCCCTATATCTCGATTTCGGGTGTTCGTTTCAATGTCGCGCTCGTTTCCCTCGCGTGTACCGTACCCGTATGTATGACCCACCATGGGTCATACCCCGGGTCCACTTTTCTCAACCCACGACTGTACCCATACCCACGGCCGTGAGTACGGGTATCCTCCGGGTATGGGTACGGGTACGACCGCTGGTACCCGGGGGTATACCCATGCAGAGCCCTATCTGGGAGGAGACGAGGATGGCCGCGAGGGTTCCGCCAGGTGGGTGAAATGGTTCACGCGGAGTGTTGAAAATGTGCGCAGGAGGCGCACGGGCGATCCAGGAGCTATCAGAAGGTGTATCTATTTTTAGAACATCACGATCCGAGGCCTAAGAGGTACGTCCGGCTCAACATGAAATACAGGCCTATTGGTACCGAGAAAAGGCTGTTGCCCTAGGTGTAACGCGGTCAGGGGCTCCCCGTAACGCTCCCCGCTGGTTGCCTCCATACAGAAAGATACAGTATCTCGCTAACCCAAGTCCGAACTCATCATTTCACCTCAAGTTTCAGACTTGACGCGCAATGTCAGGCAACCACTGATAGTCGCTGTCACCGGCAGGTACAAATACGCAACCCTCTGGCCTGGTTGGCCATTCAATTCCCTTCCAACCTTTTCTTCTACCCATCATGGTCTGGGCCACGCCTCTCGTTAGCCTGCTTGCACTCGCAGCCTCTCTGACCCTTTCCGAGGCAAAAGCTGACGACGTGTACACCCCGTCAATCCTTTATCCCCACAGCCACACTCAGTGGAAGGTCGGAGAGACCCACCACGTCGTCTGGTATGTCAACACGTTCTTATGCCCGGTACATCATAGCATGCTTTTTATAGGGATGTCACCAACCCTCCTTCCGAGATTACCAACAAGATCGGCCAGATATATCTCGTGCAAAACAATCTCATTCTTTTTGGTAGGTCTCCGACCCAGAATACTGAGCACCAGCACTGAACGGCTTCCAGAACATGAACTGGCTTCCAATTTCTCTATCTTGGATGGTCGAGTCAAGGTCCGGGTTCCTAACGTCCCTACGGGCCAATACCAACTTGACTGTAAGTCACATTGCATGAGCAACACTGATGATCGCACCTGACTTGCTCCTAAAAGTGTTTGGTGATTCTGGTGACCGGAGCGATTACTTCGCCATCACGAATGATGGTGAAGATTCTAAGAAACGTTTCCGCCGGGTGCCCCGAGCATGATTCCCCTGCATGCTGGTCAAGGCTGCTTTTCATTTAAATTTCGACTTTGCTTCTACGCTAGTTCGTTGGCATCTTAATAGGCTTTGCTTTTTGGACGTTACATTCGACCATGACTTGCTAGTATTTTTTGAATGCGACTGTGTCTGCCTTTGGAATAAATTATTAAATGAATTGTGGCCCTGCGGGTCCTACTTGTAAAAACTTGGACTAGATGGTTTAAGGCCCTAGCACTTATGGCATGTCGACCACGTCCCGCCCACAGGCCAACCGAATCTGCGATGCCGCACCATGAAAACGTCCAACGCTCAAGAGCCCAGCTCACCAGGCAAGCTCGATCCAAAGCCATTCATTTCTTGTCGGATTCGGAAGATGCTGGACATGCGCGTTCTGCCAAACTTGAATCGCATTTTCAGAAGGCTCACGATGACGAGAGCGACAACGACACCGACTCGGACAGAGACGAAGACGACATGGATGCCCCACGAGTTGCCCAATGGATCGATGACGAGGCCCTCGAACCGCAAGAACAATCCGAGGACACTTCAGACTCCGAGGAGGTGGACGACCGTGATCACAGCGAGGGCGAAGCAGCGCCCTCACGGAAATTGGTGAGCACCTCATGCGTGATATAGCCTCACCCTTGAGCTGACTCGCACCCCTTTCGCTGAAGCGATCCCTCGAGCATGGTCAGTAACATGCCTGCTACAGTCCGTTCGCATGCATAAGCTGACGACACTATCGTAGACCTCTCTACGCTGCCCCTCGGCGCGCTTCGAAGTGCTCAGCGTTCTCTCGTCCAAGCGCAGGCACTCAGCGACACCGAGTCGGATTCTGGAGACCAATCCGGAGGCGACGGCAGCACCTCGGGGGAAGATGACCCACTCAGTCATCCAACCAAAAGCAAGCATGCGGAAACACCGGATCAACCGTTCAAACCAAAGAACAGCCTTGCCAAGCGATCGAACAAGCACGCGTAGGCACATTACTTTCGTTCCTACCATGTCTGTCACACGTATCCACTCCACAGCCCTGTCGAGGTCACCTCTAAACGTCCAGTAAGCCGTCGGCGGGTAGTCGTTGACGACAAGCTGCCGGTGCGTGTTTCAGTTGCACGCCGGGTTTCTCTCTCTTGATGTTCGTTTTCCATTTATCAGAAATCAAGGGACCCCCGTTTCATGCATGCAACTGGTCGTTACGATCCGCCCAAATTCAAACAACAATATGAGTTCTTATCAGATTTACGCCACGATGAACTTGCGACTCTCCGTGGACATATCAATCGCGCGCGGAAGCTTCTTGCGACTTCTCCCACACATCTGAGAGCGGAGCGCGAGGAAGAAGTGAAACGGCTCGAACGTGCGATGAAGAGGGCTGAGAGTGCTGTCAACCTGGACAATCGGGAACGTGTGGAACTCAAGGCGCTGCAGTCCGCCAAGCAGACGGAAAAGGAAAAGAGACAGCAAGGAAAAACAGAATGGTGGATGAAACGGTGTAAGCCCAACATACTACTTTGGCATTTACATACTCGACGTCCGTCGTTGATGTTTACAGCTGAAAAGAAGGAGCTTCTAACCAAAGCCCGCCTCGATGCCATCGCATCAGTTGGCGGAAAGCAAGCGGTGAAGAAGGCCATAGAGAAGAAGCGAAAGAAAGTTGGCCAAAAAGAGAAAAAAATGCGCCCATTTCCCCGTAGCCAAGGAGCCGAATCATCAGATGGCAAGAAGAGACGTCCAGCAGGGTCAGTCGACTCTGGAGTGAAGCGGCGCAAGGTTGTCTAGTTACTGGTTACCTTTGAGTCACTAGCTTACCATCGCACGGTTTGCTTCATTGACTGGTATTACTGACTCCCTATGGTAATTGGTTCTGCTGGTTACTGCTGCTACTTCAAGTTCTCAATCAGAATGCCCCGTGAGTAAAAACCCTGACAAGATGGAAACAATGGTGGGTATACTAATGGAGTGAGAGGTAGATGTCTAAAATAAGGCAAAGAACTAAGCGGATGCTGTCGTGATGGCGGATAAAATGTCCTCCTGTTCATAGAGCGGCATGTAAACGCCGAGATGTATTTGCGCCAAGCGGGAAAGTCGCTCTGCGAGTGAGCGTATCTCCTCAGCAAGGGGCTCCAAACCTGAAGCCACGTTTGGAGGCACAGGAGCCCCGCTTTCAGCGGTCTTGGCGAGAGGAGGTAACGAGTCTCTAGGCGGATAGGCAATGGCAAGGACTTGATGGAACACTGCGTCACGGATTCTGTTCTTGAGCATCGTGCCAAGTGCCGAGTTCGGCCGTACATGTGTTTCGGACCACCGCTCGGCAAGCTTCAGCATGCGTTCATCCGGGGCGTGGAAATGTGGAGTATGACCGTCAGCTGACTGGAGGCGACAACCACATTGGGCCTCTTTGGCCCGGAGTGCGACCTGGAGCACGATATCCTGCTTTGTCTTGCTCCATTTTTCGCGGTCGACATCGGGGATAGAAGACTGGTCAATGTTCCCATATTTAAAGCATTGCCCGAGATGCGATGATGAGATATCTCTTATCTCCTTTTTGAGTTTGAGGAGCTCAGCATCGCTCACGCGTGATTGATCTCGCGCAACGCCCGTTAAGTCGCCGGTATCTGAGAAAACAAGTTGGCGGTACAGGAGCAAAAACATGCACATAGCGGCCGTATCGGCTGCATCGGCTGCCAAAACGAGGAGGCGTGCGCTGTCGAGATAGGTGGTTTCGGGGTACAAGGGTAACGGGCACATGACTTGCAAGGCAGTGGGTGACGAATTCTGCGGAGTTGATGGTGCGGGAGAAGGTGGGTTGAAAACGAGGTCCGTCAGGCCCTTGAGCACGCTGACGTATGTCTTTTGCGTGTGCGAAAGGCTACCATAATGGAGTGACCCAGATGGGAAGGATGGGTGAACAAAAGCGGGGGATGCGAGCAGCTGGCTGTGGGATGACTTGATCCATTCCCGTGTGACATCAAGGGATGAATTCAGTCCTCTGCGGCTTTTGAACGCCTTGAGCTCATATTGACCCGAACTATCGATGAGAAAAGGGCGTAGGGTTTGTAATTGATGGTTGGCAATGTCCTAATTTCATACGTGAGCACGCAGAATGAAGAACCCATCGGAAGAACGGACAAGTTTCATGAGTTCCAAAATGTCAAGACACATGCGCACTGCTTTGACGGCATCCGCTTTACTGCCTCCACCACCGGGAGCACAGGCCTTTGCGACCTCAACCATAGCATCGACGGCGCGATCGCGCATCGGCGCACAGTGGCTCTTCAGGGTTTGACCGATGACGATGAAAAGCCCGGAGGGATCGAAGAGATTGTGCTGGAGTTCCTGGTGAATGAGTTCCGGGTCAAAAACGGATCGGAGATGCGCAGCTTGGGCAGCGTGTCTTTCGATCTGTGCTTGGAAGGTGGATGGATTAGCATACGTGTCTGAGATACTTGTCAAAGGCTGGATGACGAAGAGGAGGACTTCAAGAAATTCTGTGAGCAGGAGGCGGATGCGCGAGGGCATCCGAAGAGTGAGAACGCGACGGGAAGTGGAGTACGTCAGGACCGGATTCTGAGGAGGGAGCGGGACACGACGGCAGACACAGACACACTCGGAGGGTCTCCATTGCATGTCAAAGGAAATGCAGGTGCAGCCATTTTCAAGTTCCTGTGCGACGGCACGCCAGTACCTGTCAGAGAGCTCGCGCTTTTTCCGACCGGAGGTTGGTCTGAACTGCAGGCCCGCGTCGAAAAGGAGATCATGGCCTGTCGGAAATGAGGAATGAGGGGGGTGGAAATAGGCACGAAGAAGTTAGGACGTACGGAGTTGTGGATTACGCAGGATGGCGCTGAGATCGAGCTCCTTGAGCGTCTGCCGATTGATCAAGGGATGTAGAGAAGGGATGTGTGGGGATGTGAGATCTATATGCGGAAATGGAGGTTGCAAGGCGGGATGGAGGTTGACTGCGGATGGGAGGTGTGGTTCGATCCTGAGGACAGGCGGTTGGGGAGAGGACGGGGATGGTGAGAGGGGTTCGCGGTGGTCGGGTCTTTTGCGGGAACGGCGAGTGGGGGTGTGGGGTGGTAAGGAGGCGCGCGAGGGACGGGGTTGCTTGGTGTCGATCCGCGGCCGCTTGTGGAAGCGGGCATGGACGGGATCAGCGTTGAGCGGGGAGACGGGCGGGGAGTCAGTCGGGGAGGGTTCAGAGGGCCATACTGCGTGGGCGGTGTCTGTGGAGAGCCAAGGGCTGGATGGGGGCTGCCGTGGTGCATGGGAGGGGGACGGGCGGTCTACTAGGATGGGGTCAGAGGGAGACGGGGGGGATTGTGAGATCGGGTGTTTGGCATCGTCGTCGGTGTCAGACTTGCGTTTTCTGCAGTTTATTGTGTGACCGAGGTCGCCCATGTAGCAGGAGTTGGTTTGATAAAAAGAGGAAGGGAGCGGAGTGGAGTGGAGAGAAGATATATAAGTCAGGGCGATTCAACGCATGGGAGATGTCGGGCCCTGGTTGCCTGCTGGGTGGTTGGAGGACAGACTGGCAACTGGCAACTGGCAGGCTGCCACGCTGTCCCGGCTGATAAAATGAGGATCGGGTCAGTCTTACGCTCTTTGGCAGTCACCTCCACGTTCGCTCTCCGCGGGTCTCATAAACTTTGTTATCGATCCACTCCACATGTTTATCTACACATCAATTTCCTCCTTCCCCTCCTCCGCTCCCCTCCTCGTCACCTTCCGTCCATAAAACTCCGCAATTATCTTCGGGTTGATGCGGTTCAGCTGCTCCTTCGGGAAAATGCGAAGCAGCGTCCACGCAAGGTCCAGTGAATCAAAGACCGTACGTGACTCGTACGGTCCTACCCACAATCACGTCAGTGTCCGCCACACCCACGTATGACATCCCTCACCTTGTCCAACAAACTGTCGCTCAAACTTGTCCAGGAATTCAAGCGCCAGCTTATCCTCAGCCGACAGTGCTTCTTCCCCGACTACTGCTTTCATCGCCGCCGCGTCTCGCCCTATCGCGTACTTGGCATACTATATACACGTGGCCTCGTGAATAAAAAAAAAATTCATGCGCTGAATCAAGGCACAACGCACCAGCTGGTTGGATACGTCACCATGGTCTTTCCTCGTGAGTTTCTCGCCGATCGCGCTCTTCATCAGCCGCGAAAGTGATGGCAGCACATTAATGGGAGGATATATTTGTCTGTTGTGCAATTGGCGATCGACGAATATCTGCCCTTCGGTAATGTACCCTGTCAGGTCAGGAATGGGGTGTGTTATGTCTGCATGATCGGTATCAGCCAGCGGAGCTTGGGAACGGTGTAAAAGAAGCACCGTCGTTCGGCATGGTTAGGATGGGAATTTGAGTAATCGAACCGTTTCGCCCCTCCACACGACCAGCACGTTCGTAGATGGTCGACAAGTCCGTGTACATGTAGCCCGGGTACCCTCGACGCCCAGGCACTTCTTCGCGGGCTGCGGACACCTGCCGTCAGGAAATGAGCACACCAATACAACCAGCATTGCAACAGATCGAAACGCACTTCACGCAGAGCGTCCGCATACGACGACATGTCAGTCAATATGACCAATACATGTTTCTCCAATTGGTAGGCATAGTATTCGGCAGTCGTCAACGCCAGTCGAGGCGTGATGATACGCTCAATGGTGGGATCGTTCGCCAGGTTTAAGAATAGCGTGACCCGATCAAGACTGCCATTAGATTCAAAGTCCTCCTTGAAGAATCGTGCCGTTTCCATGTTGACACCCATAGCGGCGAACACTACGGAAAAGTTGTCTTCGTGACCATCATGCACATCTTTTGTGGGACGTTTCACCAAGCCAGCTTGACGTACAATTTGTGCAGCGATCTGACGTGACTGTCAGAGATACGCATAATGAAGTCAACGTTATGGTTACCTCGTTGTGTGGTAGACCTGCGGCTGAGAAGATGGGAATCTTCTGTCCGCGGGCAATGGAGTTCATCGTGTCGATTGTTGAAATCCCTGTTTGTATCATCTCCTCAGGGTATATCCGTGAATATGGGTTGATCGGCGAGCCTGGACAAAAACCTTGTACGGGCACAAGATGTGATAGCGGCGAGTAAACCCACCATTGATGTCGAGGTAATCCTCTGCAAAGACCTTTGGACCCTGATCGATGGGGTTTCCGGAACCGTTGAAGATGCGACCCAGCATGTCTTCGGCGACAGGGAGTTTCATGCTGCTGCCCGTGAACTCGACATGCGTCGCTTTGACATCCACCCCTGATGTGCCCTCGAAGACTTGTACGATTGCTTTTTTCCCTTGGACCTCGAGGACTTGACCACCTCTCTTTGAGCCATCCGGAAGGGTCAACTGCACAATCTCATTGTACGAAGGGAACTGATCCGGAATTAGCCCGCGTTATCGCGTCAAAGGGTCTCGTGGTCTCTACCTTGACATTATCGAGCACAACAAGCGGCCTGCGAAGCAATCGGTTAAGAACACACGGACACATGTTAGCTCGGTTTTTACCCGTTGATGGCAGATACAGTACGATAATCTGGAGAAACGGTGACGGACCCAACGGGAACGGACGAAGTATGGCAAACATACCGAGATGGGGTTGCACGCGATATTCGCGTGTGACTGCAGCGGCGTTGATTCCAGCTAATTCATTGTCGCTAATGCGAGGGTCGACGCCCATGACTTGTGTGATATGTAGCACTCCAACCCGCACGGAGACGATGCCAGCACGCAGCCCATGTTCCCACGCCCGAAATGGTTAGCACCCCGTCCGTGCCAGAACCCCGGCTACACTCATCGAGTCGTGTTACATTATTACATTACAACGCGTTCATTCCTGACGCAAGTGCATCCACCAGGCCTCGTGCCACGTCCTTCACCCTGACCACATCCCCGGACGACCTGGTAAACACGCCTTCAGCTCCACACCCCAAGTCGGAAACCAGTTACGTGACATACCATTCCGTTTCGAGAAGTATTTCCTCGACCTGCTCGTCCGGTTCCCATCCTAGATCCTTGCTCTGCAGCACAATGTACAGGTGCTCGGCAGTGCTCGATCGAACCTGGGTAGGCACACAATTCACTACCCCTCCCTGACGATCGGGAAATATACATACTCTGGGGTAAGGATGGGAGAGGAAATCGACGATTTTGGATAAGCACGTTTTCGCAACCGAAGGAACCGTTAAGAGGTTGATAACTCTGTAGCACAGCCATTTGGACAGCTGGTCTCGGTACAACCCGCGTTAATAAAGTTGTGACTTACATCTTCATTGACTCCTGGAGTCTTTGGACGTTCTTGATGCGCAACACGTTTTTGCAGGAAAGTGACAATAGGGCTTCGACACTACACAATGTCAGCTGGCATGAACGCCACTGGAATGTAGCCAGCTTACCATGCGGCACCCCTCCCAGATTCAGACAGACACACCAAGGCGTCCTCCTCGAACAACATATTGAATGTCTGCAGGACCGGGATTATGACATTATTGGAAGTCGGGTTCGATTGAGCCAAGTCGATGAGGTCGTTTGCAAATTCTGAAAGGCTGTACTCCACCGTAGAGTCACCAGTCAGAGGCAATGTTTTCGTATAATTAGCGAGGCTCGATGATGCAGGACGTTGCTAAACCAATGGGATGTAAGCGTGTGGTCGACATTCACCGCGGCGGAAAGCAATATACTGTGCTGCTTGTCCTCGTGGCGACGCTCATCACTAAGCCCCTTAACAGCGATCTCCGATACTCGGGAATCTGCAGGATCTTGACAGCTTTTGGGAACAACCATCCACCATCACTCCAACTATTGTTGTTGTCGTTGCCGCTCTCGCTGCAGAGAATTGTTCAGTTGTTCGAATGTTCCTGCGGCTTCAGGGAATCACTCACGCAAGAAACAGCTCCTGCATCAAGTCGATATTTTTTATTCTCCACCTTTCTGGATGTTCCGCAACAGGCAGTGGGAGCTTCAAGATGCGCAAAAAACAGTCGCCTGAAATCTGGCGGACATTGTCGAGCCTTTCTACACCTTGTCGCAGAATTCGTCCAATGGTAGCGTGGTATTTATGAGGAGGCAAGTAGGATGGGAAATCCGGCAGGTTGCCAGAAATACAGAACAGATCTTCGATGACCGAAGTCAGGCCACGAATGCAAGCGATGCGTATCCATGATCCTACATCTCCACGCTCGTCCGTAGTGTAGTCCTCCAGCCCGCTGTCCAATGCATCGAACAAAGCGCAGACCTTGCTTAATTGGAAATCTACCCCTGGGTGGTAAGACGCGGAATAATTTCACAAAGGGAGCGGAACGCACGTTCCGCCAGGCTCGGCCTTATGTTTGTGAAGATATTTGGGATAGCGAGGTAACAATTTCTGCGCGCCTCGATATTTATCATTTTGGCTGCACACTGTAATCACCGGTCAACGAGGGTAACATGCGGAGACTGTGGTTGCAATTCAAATCTTCACCTCCGAGCTCACGCTTTCCAGCAAGCAATCCACCACTTCAGGGAGAACATGAGGGTGCGCATAGTAGTCGAGGACGCCTAACACATGCCCCAAACTTTGCTGCAATGGTGGGGGTCCGTTCCTGAATTCCTTGATCAATGTGAAGGGAAGCCGTTCCAATTCAGTACACGCCGCACAAAACATGCTCACAATTCGAAAGAAGAACTTATCTTCGCACCAACACAGAGCAGTCCATGAGGGAACTCATCGTGACCATTGCGGTTGCGGCTGCCTCCTGCACGTCTTTACTCCTGTGGCGGAGCCCATGATCGACGATGTAACGCCAATCTGGGACAAGTGGTTGGTCTTGGCCTTGCTGTACTTCCCGCTGGGTAATACTGACGGCAATAAGACTGCAAACCGCACTCAGCACTTGCTCGTTCCGAGGGGCAAGGATAATATTTTTTGGGACATGTTCGATGAAACCGAAAAGCTTGCAGAGAGCGTTACGGTAAGTCAGTGTGATATAGTAAACGACAGTTTGACTAACCTTTCGCCTCCTCTCGTCCCCTTCCGGCCCAAACCGTCGTTGGTAACCGTCAGCAATTTCCGCGAGCGCCAGCATTGCACCATGAATGTCCGTAGTATCCACAGAACCCAGGATCGATGTCTAGCCCTTCCAGTTAAGTACTATTGGCAACTAAGGATTTTGACTGACCAGTCCTGGTACGCATGTCGGCCCCAACGACGCGAGGTCGATCTCGCATATCAGCCTCAAGGACTTGGCACCCAACTGCCTCATCGTGACATCCCAGTGACGCAGCGTAATCGAGATTAGGTGGTTTATAAGAGCCGATCGGTATTCAATGTGCCTATTATGCAGGTATTGAAAATGGGAAGGGGATGCAACTCAGCGAAAGGTCAACCTACTCAGCTACTTGTGGAGCCGCCGTGAGGAATGCGTTACGCCGTATTCCCACAGAGTAAAAGTCCGTTTTACGGAGCACGTCGATACCATGAGCAAACAAACCCTGAACCCGTTACCAGAAGCGTCAGAATGCTGGAGAAGCAAGAAAGACGGCGCCGCACCATCCTGCCTACGTGTTCTTGGAATGCGGCACTTGCGGCTCTCCGGATGGATACATCACGGTCGAAAAGGGAAACACAAACAAGGTTCCGGGCTAGCCTAGCAGCATGCGGGGAAAAGCTGGATGCATCCTGAGCCCTTGCCAAGGCCCAGATGACGTAGGCTGCGGCATCTCGCACGTTGGAACCAATTGAGTGTGCACCCTTACGGATGTCAAAATAAAGGGCCTGTCGAGGGTTAAAATAAACTTCTGTACCCCGTAGAGGGTCGTGCCCTTGCCTTAAACAACCAATCGAGCAATTGCGGCAACAATGATGGTTGCACGAGGCCTCTGCGTGCCATCTCGGCGGTCGCCAGACATGCACCATGCCATGTCGCCTCGGCAACAGACGGCATGTCGCTGATAGAAGCCCCCGCGATGCTGTGTATAGAAAATAAGTTTAATATCGTCTCGAGGACTTGCGCTGAGAAGTCATCTGGCAAGCGTTCAGCAAGCCTGCCAATGCCTTTGGCTGCTGACCATCGAACCACGGTATCCTATCAAGGGGTAAGTTTGGTCGCGAGGTAGGACGCGACGGCAGCGAATTACTCTGTCTTGCAAGGAGCTGAACAGTGCTTGTAGGATGACTTCGATTTCTTCCGGAATGTCCATATCGTCATCGTCGTCATCTAATTGAATTTGAGTTTCCGATGCTTCCAATGGGCGAACTGGTGAAATCATCTCAGGTTACGCTCTCCCTACGCACAGTAACACACTAGCCTTTGATCCTGGTGTTTTTGGCTCTGGGAGGAATCAGCCGGAGCGCCACCCTCGATAACAGCTTTGCCCGGTATTTGCGGACTAGGGTGTTACTCATCAATGCATCGCTCTTCCCTATGCTCTCCGATACCTCTAGTAGTGTGGAAGTGGACGAGCGGGACTCCTCCAAAGCCCCAGATTTGATAAATTCACACAATACTTGCAATACGCCGATAACCTATCTTTATCAGACCAGGCGGATGATAACAGTGGGAAACTCACCGACAGATGTTGCTTCGTTTCCCGCAGCACGGAGGCGGACCATGCGAGAAAGGCTGATAGCTGATGCTTGGCGTCTTTTCTATCCTTATCTTAGTATTTTCTCCAAATCATACGATAACACCTACCTCGTGTACAGTCGTGAGAGGAGCATTGCTGCGCCTTCCCGTTCTAGACCGGCGTAGTCCAGGAACCGCTTGCCGGTGGTTTCGAGTATACTCGCCGTTCGCCCCTTGTTTCCGGGTTCGTCGAACTGATCTAGATCGAATGGGATTCTGCACACGAGAGAAAGCCACAACAGCACGACATAACGCAAAGACCATTGAGATGGATGGGCAGCGGGACCAGCAGGCAGATTGATAAAATCAATGGCGATGGTCACGTCCGCGATTTCATGGGGGAAAAATCTAGCTGCTCGCTCTAAGGACACGATACTGATTGCACTGGAATGGACTGAATCACTGACTAATTGTCTTGTACCCTCTACACTTGATGTAATTGTACAGCAGATCAGCCAGACGTCCCACACGGGTCATCGAGGACGTGATGGGCGGGTTGGATGTACACGCTCTGGCGTGAGTTCTCAAGCATTCCGCGACGGGCACGACGAGGTCCTCGAGGTAAGGATCGAGAAGATAAGATTGTTCTTGATACTCGGCCAGCTATCCGACGTTTGATCGTTTGTGCCATGAAACATTATCAACGGGCATACATACTAACATGCTGAGCCTCCGTAGAACGTCGAACTCGATGCTGTTCTCTTCGCGCGTGGGTTCGGTTGTCAGGTCGTACGCCAGCAATGTATTTTGGAGGGAAACAAATTCGTCGCGGCGCTCAAAGGTCGCGAACCGCTTCCCTTCAGGTGTGGGTTCGTCTGACATGATTAGTGCGACTCGAAGATGGTTGATAACAACAACCTTCCATTAGGTCAGCGACGCGGACTCGGCGCGTTCCCAGATCTCATCCTCTTACTTAGTGTACCATGACTTTGTCTGAGCAAAACATCCGCGGTGTAAAACGAAAAAGATCCAGTGACAAAGAATCAGAGGTACTTAAAGCTCGAGGCTATCCTCAACGCTTGCCATACACTAACGCTCAACAGGAAGACAGAGAGGCGAAGCTGCGCCGAAAACTGGCACGTCTTTCACGCCACTTTTGGAACAATCAATGGGCCAATACTGTCCATTTTCAAGCACCACGCTCTCAGGGAAGTTCGTAAAGTTGTTAAGAAGGCGAGGACTTTTGAGGTACAAAAGACGCTGAAGAAGCTTAGAGCTGCTCGGTGACTATGTGTGAGCTCCACGTTGCAGATATGAAACTTAACGGTTGTTTCAATGCAGGCGTAAAGATCCACAGAGCGATGTGACAAAGGACTTAAATGCGCAGATGGAGGTATTGAAAGTGAGTGAGATGAAGACCCACATCGCCCAAAGTATAACACGCAAACCCTATCTATGTAGCGTGTCAACTACGACCAACTTGCCCGCTCGGCGCTCATGACCAAACTCAAAAAGGATAAAATCCTCTCGGCCGACCCAACAATACAAGGCGTTACGGGTGAATTAATTTCAAACATGGGAACTCCCGGGGCGTCAGGGACTTTGCCGACCAAAGTACGAAGCCGCATATTGAGCTCTAAAGTTCTTGCGTCGGAGGTCATCTCGGCGTTGGAAGGTCTCAGAACGTTCCTGCACCCTACCGCCGGACCAGAAGACATGGACAACCCTCGCGCACCACCAAGTATTCCGAAGAAGCAGAAAAATGTGTCTGGTCAGGATGTTTCCTCGTCCATGGACAACGTGGGGCATACTTCCGACGAAGAGAGCGACGGTGGATTTGAAATTGCAAGCAATGATGAAGCGGCGGCAGAAGTGGACGACGGTTGGGAACCTGGCACAGTTAGTGCGCCGTTAGGGTCAGATGACTCTGGGGGGCCGATGAATGATCACGAGTCCCGCTCCAGCGGAGCTGACATTTCATCAGAGAACCCTGAACGCAAAATATGGCAGCACCACGGATCCAAGGGCGAGTCAGAATTTCTCCCTTCCCTGTCGGTTGGTTTCACTCCGGGCGATTCCGGTAGTGAATTCAGCGATAGCGAAACGAGATTGATCGACGGGGTCAAAAGGAATCGTCGTGGTCAGCGTGCACGCAGAGCGTAAGTGTTTAGCTTTAGCCGTTCCCAGCAGAATACCTCTCTAACTCCCTGCCCTTAAGGATATGGGAGAAAAAATTCGGGAAAAATGCCAACCATATCAAGAAACACCAAGGCACGGAACGCCACAAACCCGGTTCCGTCCCTGTTGATCGGCGATCTGCAAAGGGAAAGTCTCGTGGACAAACCTACAGTCATGGACATGAACAAGTTCCCAGACCCACTCTCAAAAGGTCTGAAGGCGCAAAGAATCCGGGTTCACCCGGACGGCAGTTGGAACGCAAGAGTGGTATTCGGGGAAAGCAGGAGGAAGGACCGTTGCACCCTTCGTGGGAGGCAAAAAAAAAACAAAAGTCGGCCAGCATTGTGCCCTCGCAGGGCACGAAGATTATTTTCTCCGAGTCGTAACGGTGTCTTGTTATCAGCCTTATCTATCTATCATTTATCCGTGATAACTGTGGTCACCTTTTTTTTCGGATTCATTCTACGTAATTTACAATGCGTAAAAGCCTACAAGGTGTATGGAAACATAATTTTGGTACAGGTCGCGTTGCGTGTGCAGGCTCAGGAAAGATAGGTATCAGATATCGGATAAAAGCGTTAACAGCTAAATCGAAGAGCACTCCGGTGTCAATATAACCTGGGCATGTTCCTCCCGAGGAACCGTGAGCAAGAAGTGGTCTACATCTTGCGGATACCACAGCTGTGCTTTTTACCTCCGTGCAGTCTGCATGCACGAGAACACCATGTCTCGTCGCAACGAGGACACCGCGGATAATTTGTCCCCGGCTTCAAGCATGTGGAACATGTAGTCTCACAAGACAACTTGGAGCCATTCTCTAGAGCTTTGAGGACGGGGTGGAGTTTGGCGGGGTCGTCATTAAGAACTGTCGATGGTGAGGGGTGAGATGCTGGGCCGGGCCAGTGATCATCAGTCAACAAGGTGCGGCTGATGGAGGGGCTCCGTCTGGAACTTGAAAAGAATGACAATGGCGAATCGGGGCTGTCGTAGCTGCAGTCAAGATCGCGCTGCTTGGCGCGGCGGATGCCGGGGACCGGGATGTCCGGGTCAAGGTGTGACCGGAGCCACACAGTAGCAGGGACGCAAGTTGTAAATGATCCGTAGACATTGGTGAGGCCTTCAGTGGGTTCTGCGAGTGGAGAACATTGGTTTATCCTCGCGTATATGGAGGTGATGGAGGATTGGGATGACGTAGAGGAAGAGGAGGTGCTCGACGCGCGAGTTCTGCGACCCGTCATGAGAACAGTGAAGGTCTGGGCTGCGTGAGCAGAGAGACGAGAGAGACGAGGACGGACTTACTGGACAAAAATATTTTGGGGTCCGCCAACAGGGAGTGGGATATATAGCTGGGCGTGCGAGGACGAATACGAATGGTGCGACGCAGCGAGAGATGGCACACGACACCTTTTATACGCGGGAGGTAACCCCATTCCGCTAACAGTGGTCGTAATTGGGAACCCTAGATCGGGAAAGGAGATAGTACGCATTATCCAAAGAACCAGTACGCCGGGTCACAATAGTGTCTGCGGGGGCTTGACGAGGTGGCGGAACGACAAAAGACAAACAAGACAAAATAGGGTCTGACTGGGCGAGCACTGCGGCGACGACGACAAGACGCATACAGTCACCTCCACCCTCCAGAACGACGCATACAAGCACCCCAACCCCACCGCGTCTAACTCAACCCTTGGCACCGCTCTTTACGTCTTAACAAGCCATGGTCTGTACATCGTGATTCATATTATTCGGCCCATCTCTCATCTGTTGGTCTTCTTTCAGGGCCAGACGCTCTCATCGCCTGGTCAGTGTCCCCCCTCTTTCCCCCCCTCGCACTCTGCCGTTTCTCACTTATCGGCTCTCCCCTTAGCCACCGAAAAGAAATCAGAGTCTGGGGAAAATGATCGCCTTCTCTTCGCAGTCTCAGAAATGCAAGGATGGAGAATCAGTGCGCCCTTCCACGTTCTCCGTCCGATTCTGCTGATACCATCCGCATCTTCCAGCCATGGAAGATGCTCACGCCGCAGTGCTAACATTGGAAGACAACGCCAAAGGACAGAACTCGTTTTTTGGTGTTTATGATGGTCACGGCGGTAATCTCTTCCCCGCATTTTCCAACTTCGCTCTCACTCCTCGCTCACAGGCAGCACCGTCGCAAAATTCGCCGGGAAAAACGTCCACAAGCGTCTTCTTGCGGAAGAGGCTTATCGCGAGAAGCGTTACGACGAGGCGATGAAAAGGGCTTTTCTGGGAACTGACGAGGATCTCCTCGCAGGTACGTCATCATTCCGTCGCTGGATATCCGTTGCTTGACACCCGTTCTTCAAGACCCAGCTCATACGCGCGATCCGTCTGGATGTACGGCCGTCGCTGCCCTGGTAACTCATGATAACAAAATTTACGTCGTACGTCGTGACCTCGATCACTCCTCGCTTCTACGTTTAACACCCCCTTTAGGCTAATGCTGGCGACTCACGCTCGGTCATCAGCGTCAAAGGGGAAGTCAAGCCACTGAGCTTCGATCATAAACCCTCAAACGATAGTATGTTCTACACTCCCTTGACCGTTCTTCGACTAACAGTCATCTGCAGCCGAGCGAGCCCGCATTGTTGGTGCGGGTGGATATATTGAATACGGACGGGTCAACGGTGTGTATTTCTGAACTCTGCACAATCGTCTGGCTTACACAAGTCCCTTCAAGGAAACCTTGCATTATCGAGAGCACTCGGCGATTTCGAGTTCAAGAAAAACTACTCCTTGATTCCGCAGAAACAAGTCATCACTTCTGATCCCGATATCACCGTACATGAAATAACACATGAGGACGAGTTCTTTGTGTTGGCTTGTGACGGTCCGTCTGTCTCACGTGTTCGCGACATACACTCATGTTCATCACATCTTGGCAGGTATCTGGGATTGCCTCACCTCTCAGCAAGTCGTCGATTTCATCCGACTCAAGGTATCCGAGGGGAAGGAACTCCGCGAGATAGGCGAGGAAATCTGCGAACACTGTCTTGCCCCCGATACATCCTCGGGAACCGGTATCGGTTGTGACAACATGACAGTCCTCATCATTGCGATCCTCAACGGCAAGACGAAGAAAGAGTGGTATGACTGGGTTACTGATCGCGTAAAAACCGGATATGGTTTCCGTACACCCGACACCATTCCACAGATCTACTCCTCTGCCCGGCTCATGGCGTACAAGGCGCGACGAGAGGCTCAAGAGGAGCGCGAGCGGTTACGGAGTCAACGAGGTGAAGACTTTAATGCCCCACCAGCACTGTTTGGGTCCGCCGCATTTTCCGGTTTTGCTCGCGTCTTGGGGAGCACGGGTGGAATTTCCTTTAGCCCAAGTACCGGGATAGTCACTGATAACGGTACTCGGCTCATGTTTGCCACTGCAGACGATGATGAAGATAGTGGGGATGAGATGGAAACAGACACTGGCCGATCATTCTTCGGTGAAACTTTTACTCTTGGACGGTCAGTGGACCCAGCGGCATCCCTGCGAGATCGTCTAGCTGCATATGAAAAGGACATGAGGGAGGGCCTCGATGACGGGTTGGGCGGAAGCATCGATTCCGACTCACGGCTGGTGGAGATTGACGATGAAGACGTCGATGGTCCATTTAGTCAAATCAACGGTGACATACCCAGGCCTTCTTCCGATTCAATTCCACGCCAGGAGGAACAACCGCTATCATCTAAAGCACCTTCCGACCCACACATCAGATTGAACGGCGACGTGACACCAGTGCAACAACTGCAATCGCAACCGTTGGGAGACGAGCCTGATCCCGTCATCAAGGCTGAA
This sequence comes from Xanthoconium purpureum, assembly GCA_038090075.1. Taxonomy (NCBI): domain Eukaryota; kingdom Fungi; phylum Basidiomycota; class Agaricomycetes; order Boletales; family Boletaceae; genus Xanthoconium; species Xanthoconium purpureum. Next base: position 24,121 of record JBBPMA010000060.1, read on the forward strand.
GGACTAATGGATACCAGTGAAGATCCGCTGGTGGCATGACTTGCCTTTCCCCACCATCCTCCTCCTTCTCACCCCCACCTAATACTCTTCCTTACGTCACGCCTGGCCTCATATTGATCATTTCATGCTCTGGGTCCCAGCGTGCTGTCTCTATCTATTGGTTCTGTAACCATCGCTGTCATCACCAACCAATTTCTAAGTCTTTCTAGCTTCAGTTGTAGCATCTGTAGCAAATGATCGTTCATGATTACCCCTCATGATGGTCACGATTCCCTTCATTCTGGCGTTCCGTATCTCGGTAACATACATCTTATACTGTACTACTGGTGCATATAACTGCATGAAAAACTCCCTTCCCGCACTCGTGCAAGCTTAACGAACATTGCGCAAGATAACAAGCTCGTTTTCGCAGAGGCATATGATTGTATTTCCAGCCCCACTGTCCGAGGCGAAGGCGCCAATTCCCAATAGGGAACCACCGTCGCCCCGCCCAACGGTCAGCACACTCTGTTTCGCCCACAACTCCTTTGGGCTGGAACTGCGATATACATAAACATTGCTTCCCCGATCTTGCGTTCCGTTCTCGAAAGCAAAAACTATGTCGGACACGTGGTACGTGAACCGGGTGTCCTGTTTCGACGCCAAGACAAAGGCAAGGGCAGAGAACGTAGTCTCGTGTTTCCATCCGGGCAAACCTCCAAGAGCTGGGTCGTCAGAAAGCACGTGTCGAGTGCCGTCGAGTCCGTTCTTGACCACCAGACTCAACGGTTCCATCTCGGTACCCGGGAGGGGTGTAGAGAGGACGTTGAATGCAGAATCCCGCAGGCTAGCAGACCACGCCGGAGATGATCCGTCCTCGCCTACCCAAGTCACAAACGCGAGCCTTCCTATGGAGGAATCAACTTCCTCGTCCATCTCACCCTGCGCAAGAGTGGGTACCCCGCGTCCGAGACCGAGACCACTGGCGTCTTCTCCTTCTTTCAACGCCGCGGTGTACTTCTCCAGCGCTTCGCGAATGGCGTAGAGTTCTGAGGGGTCAAGGGTCTCTGGGACATCCACGTCGTCTGCTTCTGCACCTGGGGTACCGGAAGCCGCAAACACGTGAGACCATTTGGTACCTTCGTTCTGTTTGTCCAAATGAACTGAAAGGATCCCAAACTCGTGTTCACCCTCGCGGTCCCATGTCCAGAAACTCGTCGAGGGACGAATGCCATCCCAGAGTTGTTTCGCCGAGTAACGGGGGATGGTGAGTCCCTCCACCACGGAGGGTGCGGTGACGTGGACTGTCAATGTCTTTTGAGAAAAGGTAACCCTAATTTGAGACACTGCGATGGTGGAGGGGAGCGGGAAAGCGACAGTGACAACATCTGGTGTTTGGGTCCAGGAGTAGGGGTAAGGTTTAGTTGGCTGAGGTGGACCCTCGGCATCCAAACTTTCCTCCGGACGTGGGATGGGAGCCATCTCGTCGGGGGATGGTTCGTAGTGATGTGCGTGCGGCTCACTTGTTTTACGATAGGGTGAACTTCCGAGAAGGAAGTATGCATTTCTGGCGTGATGATACGTCATCAACATCGGCACGTCTTCACCGCGCCTGCGCCAGACAATGTCAAGGGCTAGGGATTCCAACTGCATTTCAAAAGGAAGGGTGAAGCGAGCAGCCCAGACGTCAAATTCATGATATTTCATAGGGTGTTTTGTTGATGGATCAGAGGCTGCACCATAGTGTCTGGATGACAAGAGTGCAACTGCGGTGGTGTCGGTGGTCCTGATGATATTGTGCACGCGGAACGGAATGGAGGACCTTGGGACGGAGTCATCCTTGTCCACCAACTCGAAACTTGCAAGAAGAGTGGCGGGTCCAGCGGTGGGAATGTCAAGGACATATAAACTTCCCCGTCCATCACTGATAAAGACGGTAGTCTCGTCAAGAAAAGTACCAGAAGGGTACTCTGGGTGCACAAGATCGACTTGCGGAGAAGTGATGGTCGTTGGGAGCTTGTAGACAACAGAGAAGGAGGGATCCATTGTGGTCTACCATGACGGCATAGTCATGGCGTGAGTAATATCGCAGATTAGAGAAGGATGTCTCACATCTGCGACGTCAACGACGATCACCTGGTGGTTTGCGTCGACGTATATACCTCTTCCCTTGGTCGCGGATAGCACGAGATGGTTATGGGTGATCCGACTTTGTACCTCCTGGAATGTGAGGGGGGACTTTCCGTAAGATGAGGCTTGGGTGGTCTTGTATGGGAGAACATAGCGGCGGACTACGTCGTCCTGGTCGAGGAGAAGGAGCTTATAACCCTCGAACTTGGGGTTTAACAAACTGCGTGTGGGTGTAAAGTCTGCCATTAGATGAGTGTTACCTCAGCTTCGATCGTTCGGATGGTCAGGGTCCGGGCCAAGTCAAACTCAGTTTTCCAAACCATGCAGTTGCAAAAGGAAAGAACGACGAGTACAGGAAGACATACGAGATACTTGGATATACACATGCTAAATGAGAGTGACAGGTCCGTACAAGCAAAGATTGTGAGACTAGGTGAGACAGTCCATGGTGGTTTAATATCGAAAATAAGTTCTGGTTAAACAAACCGCTGGTGTCCAAGCTCTCTTACAGAGTTCTTCCCATCCTGCGAGGGTCATTCCTGACCGGAGGAGCGACAATGTTCACGGGGTGACCAAGTACCCTCTCAGATTTCTCTACCTCCTTGCCCTTCCTGGACCGGCCGAAGTTAAGGAGCGCCACAACGGGCGACTTTTTAGCGTTTTTGGATCCGTCGATCGACGACGGGTCATAGCGATTCTGGACATGATCGTAAAAGGAAGTGGCATGGTGAACACGCGTGGGTGCGTTTGAAAGATCCTGACGTCTTGACAGTTCTCCCGTGGCCATGCCAGTAAGGTCGTTACCGCAGTGCGGAGGCTCAACCCATGGTGCGATGCGCCTGAGAGTCCTATAATCCTGGGCCAGAGTCGTAGATGGAATGGACGGAGGGGGACCGCGGGGACGGGATGCGACGGGATGGAGTCCCGGGGCGCCTGCATGAACGTATGCGTCGCGCACGACGTTCCGATAGTGGGAGTTTTGATGGCCGAGTGACCGGAGGGAGTCCTGGCGGGCGCATTTGGTGGAGCAGAACAAAAAGTCGTGTGATTTGGTAGTCTTGCGACCACAAAAACAGGTCTCTCGGGGGGAGTCCATGGTTGGAGGGAATGTGAGTGTGACCATTTTATAAAGGAACAGAGTCCAGTAGGCGCAGCCTTTAGAGATGAAGAGGGAGACGAGTGTTCGAGAGGGATGCGAGAGCGTGAGGGTAAGGCGTCAAACTGAGGCCTATTTATCATACTCTCGACCACCCGTTTTGGTGTGTAGTGGGCTACAAGGGCATTTTTTTGGAGGACAAAGCGAGTTACTTACCACCAACGACGGATTTGGACAGGCATAAGGTGGATGGTCCACCGGGAGTTGTGAACCAGTAAATGAGCCCAAACGAGAATCGGAACAATGGCCAAAGCTCTCGTCTTCGGCTTGAGGATTCCTGTGTGTGGTATGTCAATTAGGGTTGTGTTCACCAATCGTCAGATCATGTCAACAAAACCGGACTGTGTGGAGAAATGTGGTATTCGCAATGCGTGGAGTTCTGAGCCTGTGAACCGACCTGGGAGAGCAACAAATCGTACCTTCGATCCACATTTGCCTGCAATAGCGACCACCTCTAAACCGACATTCTCGGGTTAAGTAGCATGTGCACAACGAACGTAAAATCAGATCAAGAACATGTGATAGATTCAAAAGCAGGAATTGCAATATGATACACGAGGCAGGACGCGTCCCTGCAGTCGTTAGCGAGTGCTGTCATGAGGAAGGGCACTTTACATGTTCCCCATGATCAGTAGAACGCTCATGGAAGTAGCCTGTTACGAGGGTAGAGGACTTGTGCCACTCGAGGGTAAATTCGTTATTCATTCTAAGTGACAAGTGGCCAAGTGGATAATCAGAGGAACTATAACTATCTGACAAGCGTTCCATTGTGGGAAGCGACGCGTGTAAGTAGGATTGACTGACCAGACAAATGGGTGTCAGACTCCAAGTCATAGAAGCGAATCCACGGTGTACAAGTTCCGCTGCCCGCTAAGCCGACTCGTCATGCAGCAACACATACTCGCGATTGGATAAGCCAAATTTGATGACTTTCAACAGAGACTCAGGATGAGAGGGGGACAAGAATGCACGACGTACCGTCTCCTGTTCTCAACTCGTAAAACCTCGTAGTTGGTATGACTTCGTCATTGACATGCGTGCAGTTTGTGGACTCGAGGTCAATGATGAATGGCCTTGCAAGGGTGTCAAAGGTATGAATAAGCCTACACAGAAAAGAACAAACTTGATAACTGCTTTTGTACCGCCGAACTCGTTTTTCTCTTGCACTTGACGATCTGAGATTCAACGGCCCCCAGTCAATAAAAGAGAAAAGAAGTACAGTGTTGTGACTCACGTTGAATGACGGCATGTTGCTTGGAACAAGATGGATGTTCGATGTATATGTCAGCAACTGTACGGTCCCTGCCTATCAGATAGGCGCTCTGCCGATGAATGTGAAGGAGTTCTGTAACACAAAGTTAAAGACCGCAGTGCCTATACGCAGAAACAAGATCACCTAGTTGTTCACTCCCCTTGAAAACGTACAATCTCCACCCCAAAGTAGGTTTTCTAGCCTCGGGTGGTTCGTTGTATTTCAATACGCTGCTCGTCCCATCAGCTGCTTTGACAGTATTAGTCGCAGCCGCGAGCAGCCCAGATGGGTTGAAATTTGGTTTAGCCTTGTCGACTGGGCTTTTAGAGCGGTTGGGAGAGCGGGAACGACGCCTGGGTGATGCAGAACGACGTGGTCGGCTTGCACGCTCCCTACTGCTCTCGCGGTGACGGCGGTCGCTGTGCGTTTGATCATCCCTGTCCCTCTCGCGGTCCCTCCTACTTTCGCGGTCGCGCGCTCTCTCCTCCCCTCTCCTCCTGTCGTCGTATCCTCGTCGGTAGGACCGTCGATCTTCAGAGTAATCTCTTCTATCTCGTCTTCGTTCTTCATCACGTTGTTCTCGCCGCTGGCCGGTACCATGGCGGCGCTCTGGATGTCCGTGCCGGTCTTCATCATCACCTTTCCTCCACTGGCGGTCACTGTCGTCATGTTCGCGTTTAGTGTCCTTGCCATAATCACGCGATTTTGTGGACATAGTGGTTGATGTAAACTTGAGGGTGCAAACGATGTTGTGGGAAACCGATACAAACCAACGTTGCTTGGACTGCAAAATACAACTTCAAATACAAGTACTACGCAACGAAACCGACTGCTCCTGTTCTTCTTATCCGCGAGATAGGGCGATGCATGACAGTGTTTACAAGCAAGCCTCTCCAGAAAAAAATCTCCCAAACCGTCTTGTCCGTGTACCTTGTGGTGCGGTCCTTGGCGGCTCTGCGATCGGATACAGCCCACGAACTTCACCTTCGTCGACAAAATCTTCAAACTCCAGTCGGAACGGATCGTAGGGAGTTCCATCGAACGCGAATGGAGTATTCACAGGTGCCTTGGGTTTGGTGATCGCGGAAGCGGCACGCTCGTCGAATGCTCTTCCACGCCCTGCTCCGACCAGAGCAGGGGTCGGATCCGGAAACGCGTCCTGTGGGATCAACGCCTGAGAGACCAAGGCCGACGTTGCGCTCGGAAGGAATTCATAGTCCCCATGCCAATCGACCATCACCCATGTCACGCCTCGCCCGATTGTGTCCTTTTCTCCGCTTGATGCGCCTTGGCCCTGGTTCCGCGGTGAAGAGATAGAAAGAGTTGCATGCGGGAGTACAGAAGCATCCTTCAATGCGCGCAGGTCTTCGTCGACAGCGCCGAAACCGAAAAGGGCGTGGAGAAAGGTGAACAAAGAACAGGTGAACATGACGAGGACGATTCTGTCCCAGGGCTTTTGAGGAAGTCCGATGTGGCACGCACGAGTCCTGGTACGTCGTTTGGGCTCGCGAACGAACGAACGTTTGACATGAAACCCGAGAGTCACAACGTCTGGTTGCGCTGCTGGCTCGATAATTGGTGGTATTCGCATGTTGATGTGATGGGCAAGTGTTCAAGTTAGTTCCGTGGAGCGTTCGTGGCACATATATAGGTGCAGAGAATTCCACATCAGTTCTATGGATGGACTTCCATTGTTTTCCCCGTGAGGCAGCCCGCTTATTCCAATGGAGGGCGTTTGGAATGCTACGCGATTCAGAGTACCATACATAAGTATGCGAAGGATGAATATTTACGTGGAGTGATTGTCGTCGTGAGGTGAGAGTCCTGTACAAGCCTTTTCCTTTTCCTTTCCAGCACTAATACCATGGATAGATTTTGATTTCTAACGTCTTCATCATCTGGAGTGGAGTCCTGAATGTTGTGACCACCACTTACGTTGGCCTGCCGAAGCGACGAACCCCTTATAACGACAGAAGGAGGGGTACACGCACGCCGCAAGGACATGCAAATGGTGCGAACGAACCATGAACACGGACGAATGGTGTTGTAATGTGGAGATATGAGCGTAACAAGCTTGATGACATCGAAAACATCGAGGTTGGGCAGTTGCTTCTCCCAAAAAGTTGTGAAGAGGACTTTGACCTTGCGTCCTTCCTCAACCCCACCAGGAGGCCAAGAACCCTTCTGTGGTCCATGAACAACAACTTCGTCTCCAACGGGACCCCAAAGGCCGAAAAGAGATCCTTCAAGTGTCCAATTCTTGAAGTAACTGACTTCGATGTACATGGGAGGCGGGTCGTTCTGAGGGTCGTTCGAGCCGGGAAGCAGGAGAACAAGATTGAAGAGGAGCGATTCATGCATAAATTCTGCATGGGGAAACTTTCGGTGCTCGACTGAGGTGATACCGATGCGTGATGTGTCAGTGTGGGCCTCGTGCAAGGCCTCGCCAAACGTATCAACTGTCCATGTGTGATAGTATGGGGATGCAAAGACTCTAATTGACTTGGCTAGGGAAGTGGTAGAAGCCATGTCGTAGCAGTAGTGACAATTAGGGGCAAAGGACACGTGAATCGCCGAGCCGATTGCACGTTGATACGTCTAGCGCATTCCTCATCCGTTCGACGGGCGGGAGGCTCGGAAGAATAATTATAATGGCATACCTACAGCAGGTACATACCAGTGGGGTGACTTCTGAGCAACGAGATTCGTGATTTCGAAGCAGGAGGAATGAAAGAGGGATATCCACGACCTTATCTTGTGTGAACTTCATCAACTTCTTAGGACCCGGGTTATTACTTCTTTTTTCAAGTTTACAAGCTCACGGATTTTCATTGTAGAAGAGTTCAATATGTGTGCGGGTCTTCTTGATGAGTCGCTGAAACCAGAGAAAGCACAGGCAAACCTCTCAAGCAAGTTACTAGTGCATACACTAGAGTCTCAAAGTTGATGACGTTCCGAACTCTCCGGAACGAATTCTCCTGTAAATTTAACTTACTTCCCCTTTCTTTCCCCTTCTTTATCTTCACCTTCACCTTCACCTTCATCCTCGCCCTTCCCCCTACCCCTCCCTCTCGTCTTCGCCTTGTCCTTCTTGTTCCCTCTGTTTGTAACCACCCGTGTGCTCCGCTACAAGAGGAACCTCTTGTGACGAGCGTAGTCACATACGACGGAGGATGGAAAATCTGCGTGAGGGCAGAATAAGAGGAGGACCTTTGCCCTTCCCGAGGTGCCCCTATTTGACCTCCTGGCAGGGACAGTACGCGTCCGTAATGCAGAGTAGACTGCATGGGTGAGCCAGAAAGACTGGTGTGAGATGGCATTGCAGCGAGGGTACCCAAGGATGAGAAGCTTGATGACGTCGAAGACGTCGATGAAATTGGGCACTTGCAACCATCAGAAAATCCTGTAGGTAACAGAAATCGAACGAGGCTGGGGAGTTAGTGCCTATTCGCCAAACGGACTCGGACGATCCTTCTGTGGACCATGGACATCGGTTACGTCCATGGCGGAACCCCAGATGCCACAAAAGCATGATGGGTGCTTGAGGCGACCGACTCCGACATATACAGGGGGCGAGGCAGGCTGAGGGCTGTTTGTGCCATGGATAAGGAGCACGAGGGTGAGGAGGAGAGCTTCATGCCGAAATCCGTCGAGGAGGAGTTGTCGTTGCTCGCACGAGATGACACCGATGCGTATTTCGATGCGGGCCGCGCGCAAGGCCCGACAAAAATCTTCAATTGCCCATCTTGAGGGGTATTATGGTGGCGCAAGAACTATATTTGGTTCCGCGGTGTGCGGCGGCGGTGGATACGGTGGGAAAGGAGAAACCATGTCGGTGGTCAACGGGTCCAGGTTGTCCTCCAGAACAGACCTTGCAACTTGATCAGGGGCTGACTTGTTCATGATGTGAGCATCTACCCACTTGATCGCAACAGTCGCTGTGAACAACGCCTTCACCTAATCAAGCCTGAAAACGACGACTCAGCTCGCAGCTGCCCGCCCTCCATCTGACATAAGTGTTGTGTTGCTCGGCATAATGGAGGCAGAACAGTAGGTTAGGCTTTCCGAACTCCGACTCACCTAGCAGTGAAGCAACGCTATTTGTTCGCCCATCGCGATCAAGACAACATTTCCGGTGCTGGGAAGTCCTGACTTCTTGTTCACAGCATTATGAAACTCCCAGGGCCAAAGCTCGGCCATATAGTCTCTCCTTAGTCCTCGTTGTGTCGTACTTCTCTGCAGTCCGAGTAAAGAGACAGTCTTCAGTCACTACACCATGTTTTGAGTACATTTGGTTCCTCTACATCTCTCTCTCCAGCCTTTGCATATTCCAGATCACTGAACGTCCAATATTGCGGTTCAACCACGGCCTGCCGGTGTGATAAATACAGCTTGTACGCATGTCGTTCCATAAAAACTTACCAATAACACCGCAAGCAGCCCTCCCGCCTGCATTACCCGTTTTGAGGGAATCTTCATTTCCCCCTCTGCCAAGGTCATCCTCGCCCTAATAGGAGTATGAGTGTGCGAATGGAAGAGCAGAAAGCCAAAGGTGTCTTACCTCGTGCACAACCACAGTGCGACTAGAACCAGCATTCGTCAGCTTTCATGACCCCGGTATGAATTAAACCCACCCGAGTATGCTCTTGGGGCCACTGAGAGAAATCACATTGTCTGTGAACGAAAGGGTTGCCACTCCGAGTTCGTCGGCGGCGATGTTACCCAGGTCACCAACATGCCTTATCGAGTCCGTTCGAGCACCATGGTTCTTCTTGAATGGGTTGAAATGAGAGCCCGCAGAAATACAGCCGTTGCTCAGGTCACCCAGTTCACTAATATCAAGTTCGAGCTGCCAGTTTGATTGGGTGGATTGACTACCCACTGAATGTGGAACCCCCGCAGTGAGGAGGGAGCGAGGCCTTGGATAGTCCCCGAGATTGTGACGGGGCCGTTTTTCATGGATTGCTCAAACGTCACACTGCCAGAGACGGACGGGCTACCTTGGAGGATAACCACTGCCTGTTCGACATTTCAGAGGTTTCGTTGCTGCCCATCCGAGTCGTTACCACGACTACATACCTTTTGAACAGACTCTACTTCGGGTCCCTTGAGAAACAATTGGTACAACACGAACATAACCGCGGCCGTGATCCCAATGGCGATGTATATCGGCTTGTTTGACTTTTTCTCACTGTAGTAACGATCCATGGTGGGACGTGGTGGATGAGTTTCAACGTTCAAGCTCAAGTCGGTCCTGTGAGAACTTGACCATTGTGCTGTGACGGTGCTCTCGCACGATGGTCTTCTGCGGGCCACGACCGACCCAGAAGGGAAGGCCAGCGAACGTTGACAGTGCAATATGACTGATCAGGACAGCTGTCATCTTGCTGTCAATTGTCACGGTCATGAAGAACTGCTGCATTTTCAAAGTCAAGTCCATGGTGCAAGCATATCATAATAGACGGAAGAATAGATATCTATGTACAGGGTGGTACTAGTTGAACTGGCTGAACACAACATATGGGAACGCTACCGTATAATATTTGAAAGGTTACGCGGAAAAGTCAAAACGTGCAAAGCACCTAATCAAAACCCTTCAGTGTGTTCACCACATGAAAGAACAAGAACACATGTTCACGTTGCCTGTTCATATCAGAAGTACGAACGGTCGTGGCATGCTCTGGCATACCCTCTTCAAGTCGCTCTGGCAGCGGCTATCAACGGGCTCGGAGGGATCGAGAAATGAATGGAATAAAGCGAGGAGATGAAGTCTGGTTGGACACCTTGCTTAGAAAAATAGATATGTCGTGATAAACACGCCAAGCGCTATGATGATAACCACCTGCAGTGGTACACCGTCCTGGTGTATAACAGTCTCGCGATCCACCACAGTCCCCATTTCCGTCCCCCCATAGTAAGTGCTCGCGCCATCGTCGGAACTAGCCGCATATCTTCGTCGGAATTCGGATGGCGCTGCGGACTCTGGTGCAACCGATTCTGGTGCTGTAGAGCTCGGGTCTGGCACTGCTGCCAGCAGCGCACGCAAGCGCTGAATCTCGGATTGAGCATCGCTGAGCTTGAGCTCGAGGTCACGGTTGATTTGTACCGCAGCAGGGGGTGGCGGTGCTGGGGCGGGGACCGGAGGTGGCGAAGAGGGTGGTGATGGTTGGTGAACATTGACATTGACGATACCTACGCCTGGACCACTTGTGGAACGCTGGAATTGAGGAGAATCTTCTCTTGAATCGTCGCGATACACGCTGTCCGGTTCTCGTGATACCCGAGGGGGCGTCGCTGGACGTGGTGCGGCAGGGGGTGAGGATAACGAGGGTTGTGGCCTCTCGCCCTGGAACCGAGATTCACATCAAGTGCGGCGCAAGATCGGGATGTACACGTACTTCGTCAAAGCGCCTAGGGGCCAGTATACGTGAGGGTTCGTCCACGTGTCCATCTTCGTCTTCCTCCTCGACGGTTTGGCCCTCCGGTGGAAGGTACACGACACGCAGCTTCTGCTGATGTACTTTCCACTCTTCACCTGCGCCACCGGGAACGTTCCACTGGAAAACCTTGAGATGAGATTTGGTGACGAAGCAAAGGAGTTCTCACGATATCCTGGAGGTCCTTCGTTTCTTTCTCGGGTGTGATGAGCGTGCTTTGAATAAGAAACTTGTCCTTGCATTTGACGGATAGCGGAGGCTCTTCCTTCATGGGCTGGAGCATTACTGAAACATGTTGAGAGATGTAGAAAATTGTGATGCATGAGGCGTACCTGCCACCTCGACAGTGTCGCCCGGTTCGATTCTGCCGGAGTTGGGGCGGACGCAGTACAGCTGATAAATTCTCAGCGACGCCATGACCTGGGCAGAGAGGGGTGTACTGACCTTGGGCGCTGTCGTTTTGACTTTGAAGGCGACTGGAGCCGAGTTCTGATTTGAGACCAATAGAACTTTTCTGACGAGCTGGGTGAACGGTCCTAGGGAGAAATGAGCGGGTGTCGAGGGCTGCGATGGGCGCGATACTGACTGTTGAAACCCAACGCATTGTTGGGGATGAGGTGGACAGACATGTTGTAGGGAGGAGGGGATATCAGAGGGGGCGGTTGTAACGTTTGACTTTTGAGCGGAGTTGGATCCGGGTTTGGTCTTTATTCTCTCCCGCGGAGAGGATCACACACAAATAACTCGTGTTCAGAGCGTGCTCAACACACCTCGCCCGCTCCTGCACTTTGCCACATGCGCATTGCGCGCTACCGCCGTTACGTGCACGAAACGTGTTTATAACTCATAAGCAGTATATCCATTCTTGCTTACGCCGAGAAAGGTCTTAGCGCAGCATGCACAAGCCACAAATCCGCAATCTGCTTGACACGGTCGATCACCTCCTTGAGCGGACCATCCGACACAGCATCCCAGTGTGCCTGTAAAACGGCGATATAGCGTCGACGATCAGCTCAAGTAAGCGTACTGACCTTGACAGTGTCCCACCCCAGGATACCATGGTACACATTGGGCTTGCCAATGATCGGAGCCCAACTATCGCCATGGAACTTGGGAGTACCGACAAGCTTCTGGTGGAGTTCCAGAACCAGGAGCTCTAACTGAGCCATGCTCTTTCCTTCCTTGAGCGTAAATGTAACGAATTCAGTGATCGGTGCACCAAGTGCACCCCTGGCGTCTTCAAACTCGACGTAATTGACCGTCGGTTCAGAGCCGAAAGCGGGATGAGAGGCAGTTTGCACCTCAGCGTAATCGGCCGTCTTGGTGAATGCATCGTGGGCGTCCCTGGTGACCCAGTCTAGGACGGGAATGAAGTTTCGATCATTGCTGTGCCGGATGACGAAGTGATAAAAATACCGTTCACCCCGAAGAGGATTGAGACGTCTTCGGTTTGGTATCCAACGTAAGATCTTGGGTAGGGACACGTTGATGGATAAGCGATATAAGATACGCCAGTGTGCTGAAACTTACTGTCTCAGCCCGTTTGCTTTACTGAGTTTAGCCAAGGCTCCATCGAGGCTGACTGAGCCAGAGTTGTATTCTTTAGACGCCTTGAAGTGGGTGATCTGAGTGATAGACGCCATGGTGAGAGTGCGGGCGAAAGGTCCTTATCTCAGAGGCCACTCTCATTATATGGGTAATGTAACCGGGAAATTGCCGGGTTTTCTCAACGGTATCTATGATGTCACTTGCAACGATGAGGCCAGTCAGTCAGTTCACCCCCAGAGACTACACCTCTTTCTTCTTTGCAGGTGAGACAAAACATCTTTTCGCACAGAAACGCAGGGGTTCACCAATCTGCGATAGGGGCGATATGCTGCACGTAAGTCAATCACTCGAGATTCATATTCATGTTGAATCTGCTCACTACAGCGTCACTCATGGTGCCATGACGCGTGAGCCCCAGGTTTTGTTTTTTCAGGTTCACCTCACAGGTGTCGAACAGCCATCGATGTCGTGAAGACGCGTATCCAAATCGATCCCGCCTACAAGAACTTGAATATGGTCTCCGGAACCCGGCATGTTGTCGCGAAGCAAGGTGCCCAGGCCCTTCTCACAGGATTCGGGCCTACCGCAGTAGGCTACTTCGTTCAGGGCGGCGCGAAATTCGCTGGCTACGAGTACTGGAAAGCGAAATCCGTGGAGTTTGTTGGCCCCGAGAATGCCGTCAAGTACCGTACCGCAATCTACCTCGGTTCAGCGAGCATCGCAGAGTGAGACCTTGTGTGAACTCGGATGCCAACATGTTGATCACTGCTCGTCCCATAGATTTTTTGCAGACATTTTGCTCACCCCTCTGGAGGCAACAAGAATCAGGCTCGTTTCACAACAAAACTATGCAACTGGCCTTGTTTCCGGTTTCACTCGCCTAGCCCGGGAAGGGGGGCTTCGTGAGATGTATGCAGGCTTTTTGCCGATAGTCTGCAAGTTGAGTGACCGCATCATACCGATCATACAATGTGCTTATCCTTCGCAGACAAATTCCGTACGCTATCGGGCAGTTCACCGTGAATGAATTTTGCCATGAAGTCGCTTTCCGTTCCATGTCGGAGGAAACACGGAAAAACCTGTCGGGAACATCGAAATTTTCTCTCCAGCTAGGGAGCGGAATCATTGCTGGCTTTGCGGCTGCAATTCTTAGCCACGTAAGCCTTGCATTCTCTCGTCCGGTTAAACTGATCAACGATTGTTTCATAGCCTGCTGATACACTGCTCAGCCAGATCAACAAGGGGCATGGTCCCGTTGGCTCTATGACTCACAGGCTTAGTGTCTTAGCCCGACAGGCGGGGCTTCGTGGACTGTTTGCCGGGTTGGGACCGAGGATGATCATGACTGCGGGACTTGTATCAGGTCAGTTTGTTCTGTACGGGAGCCTCAAGGAAGGTAAGGCGTGACCTCTTCATTTTGGAACACAATGCTAACTTCTTTCAGCTTTTGGTGCCCCACCAGGAATAGAAATTCATAAGAAACAGAGTGCAGTAGTTTGACATCTTGATCTCTTTCATACCGAAGCCCCCGTACTTCGTAAAAATGTATCCCAATACGAAAGCCTTTCCACAAAGTCACTGGCAATTTGGATCTCTCCCTAGAACCTCCGCGAGTCTCGCCTTGACACCAGTTTGGTACACAGCTTCATCACTCGTAAGGTCCCATTCTAAAAATCGTCGGGCGACTTCCTCGGCAGCTTGGAGGTCCAGTCTTTCTTGATCAGTCATCTTCTCCTCGAGTAGCTTACCAAGCTCGTGGTTGGTCAGGAGTTCGCTCAGGATCGAAAACATGTCAGTAAGCAGATACAAACATGTGTGGCGTCGATGACATGTTCCATACCTCACATGCTGAGCCCTGGTCACGACACGACGGGGGAGCCCGAACATCGCCGCACATTGCGCAGCATGAGAAGAAAGCGAGAGACCTGGTGCAACTCTGTCGGTGTGTCAACCACATGGCGTCGTCTCGACGGGTGACGAGTTACCGGTACAAATACATGATCTTCTCGCCAGGTTTTGGTGCCCGAGAGATGCTGCCTTCTTCGCCAGACTCCAAGCCACATGTTCCGTCAGCGTCGAGTACATCCCCGGTGCTGGATGCGAAGAGAACTTGCATGTGGACGAAAGTGACAGGCAACTTATGGGGATCGAACAGATTTTTGCGGAAGACATCGTGGAAATGGGATGCAACAAGTACTTTGGGACAGTCTCTGCCACGGTTTAGGAGGTGGTTCAAGACACCACAGAACAGGCCAGCTCCATCTAGACATGTCAGGATCATAAACTCCGCAACCTCGAAGTAGAGACCAACCTGTTGATATTGTTCCCTTCCCGAACTCATCAAGCAAAATTAAAGACTTAGATGTGCAGTTTCGTAAGGCGAACGATACTTGATTAAGGTCTATCATGAACGCCGACTGGACCTTTTGAAAAGTGAGGGATGAACGAAGGCGATCTATGAATCCGAAACAATACCTTCAAAACGGATTCTCTTGTCTGGATCCGCGTGAAGACTGCAAGAATTCAGAATTTCACAATGATCACGATTCGTCGTACCAACTTTTATCGACTATCCCCAATGTAGCGGACTCTGCAGGGACGAAACTGCGGGAGCTCCGAGTCGACAATGAGATGCTAGTAGATACTTCGCGACTGACCTCCCAATCTGTGAAACCAACGTTGGTCAGTTTCCATTGACGTACCGAGTTTTGATACACACCTGTGCCATATATTGGATCAATGCTACCTGTAACTGAACTTAGCTGTCGATGATTGAGACCATGCCGCGGTTCTGCTGACCTGCTTCAAATACACGCTCTACAAGAGTGATTCCCGGGGGCCAATCGAGAGATGTGGAGCGGGACTTACTTTACCACAAGCATTTGCCCCAGTGCACAGAACTATACTAGTCCATGTGGCCTCGACCCCCGTGTCCGAAGCGTCGTCCTCGTAGCACATGCCGAAGCCCACTCCACCAACAAGACGCGCATCGTTAGGAACGAAGGTATCCAAAATCTGCTCTTGAAGAGGATGTCTAGCGCAGGGGTTCAAGTAGTCATCTCCTAGGCGATCGACGCAAGCGTACCTTCCTTGAACAATGTCCATAACGGGTTCTTCTGCCATTCGAGGACGGCGATAGTTGAACGCTCTGGCTGCCTCCGCAAATGAGAGCAAGCAGTCAAGTTCAGCACAAACCATGGAGGCGTCTTCCATGGCTTGGCCATATCGAAGCACTTTGTCCAGTAATTCTTGGACAATTTCGATCTCCCGGTCTACGCACTCAGCCCGAAAAAAAATTGCAGAGGAAATTATCCATACCGACTATTGCTGGATGTAGATCTCCAACGTGGTTGTCCATTTCTACGAAGAGCCATCAGAGTCATTTTCGAGCACCTCAGATTTTCGTACCTTGCATTTCCTTTGACTTGAAGTACACGTGAGACCTGCGGATGACTGGGACCGTTGAGAAAATGGACAGAAATATGTTAACTTACTCAGAGGAAAACTGGTGTTACGAATGAGCCACTTTTCGACAGAAGTCTTGGCTGCATTCACCTGGAAACTCCATCCATCCAATACTTCAATCCCCGTCTCTGTCTCCCATTCCTCACGCATAGGTACAGTGATAAGAAAGCCTTTCAAATGAGGGGGCTTCAGCGGTATTGAATTACACAATAAAGCATCGAAATACAAACCGAGCTGAGGAAAATACACAACGTTCAAAGATTCAGCGTATTCCACGGGGACAGTTTGAGATATTTGCTCGGCGACTTTTGACTGTTTTCCTTCAATGCTTACTGTTGGAAATGAACAATGGTCAGGTCAACTGACCAAGATAGAATCAATCCCCCGGTAAACATGCTTTCGTTTGTCTAGCTCTTCGTCGACGTGGGGCCGGACGCACACCCGGGCCACCTCGACTGACTCTTCCCAATCGATCTATCAACATCAAATTAAGAGTCCGAATCACAATCCCGCAAAGAAGACACAGACAATCTCATTGACCATATGACCAACTTCCTTGAAAGACGCTACGTCCAGCACCTTCATAAGCTACAAATTTTCAGAACCCACAAGATAATGCTGGCTACAACAAATACTCACTCTTGTCACAATATCGACATGTCTACCTTGGTGGAGCTCCGCCAGTGCATCGCGAATCATTGTGGAGTGATAGGTAAACTGGGATCGACTCAGGGTAGGCCAATATCCAGAGATCGACGGAAGGATCGGACCTTCACTAATGCTTGCCAATCAGATATCTTTCCTTTCCCGGATCTTAACCACCCCAACGTCTTTGGGATGTTTGCGACACCTTGTAGGTGAGTCTGTAACGCGCAGACAACTGGCAAGTTCTCTGCACGCAGGAAACACTCCACTGCGTCATGTCGCGCTTGAAGTATTTGGAGTGATAATGATGGACGTATGAACCACGTGCGAAGTAGGGAACGGCCAAGGGCAGTCCGGGTAGTGTTCAATATACCTGAAGACAGAGTCAAATGAGCGAGGGGATAGTCATGGGAAGTAAGGGTAGACCAAATAGCGACAGTCCTTCTTTCGTTTGATCGGAGTGGATAGTGGCATGGTTTTCGCTCTCGAATACCTGCAGGGAACTGATCCAATGAAAAATACTTCAATAAAATCACAATGTGAATCGAATGAACTTACCAAAGAGTATCTGCATTGATGTGCATCACCTGGTCACTGACGAATGTGTATTGAGCAAGGCGGACAGCACGAGATAAGTGGCATACAGAGCCAACACCTCGATGCCGCAGATACCCGATTCCATGGTTTCATCAACGTCACCCAGCTCCCCTGCTGCTCGTTCGCGAGTCAGGAAGTCGAGGAGTGCCCCTACTGAAGACATCTACATACAAGTCATTGAGTGCTCGAAGCTTCGTGTAATTTGTTACATGACTTACACAAAGAGGTGCTGATTCCAGTGAAGCGAAATTTGCCAAGCGTATGGCAGCATTCCATCTTTCCATCCCAGGGTCTCCGATAACCTCTCTTCTTTTAGTCATGAAATCGTATGCATTCTTTATTCCGGTGGTTGAAGTTATATCGGAAGCTTCCTCGTGGTTGGAGGTCAAGTCGCAGTCCAAGCGAGCCAGCAAATTCAGAGATAACAGCCTACTCCGACCCTTGCTAGGAACAAATTCTTTGTGAGGCCTGATCTGGAAAATACTACCCGAAACTTCCGCTATGAAATCAAAGTAAAGAAGGTCTCTATATGCGGCCCGAAGAGGACGGGCTCACCATGATTCTGCAACACTGAAATGAATGGATCATCCGCCTTCGAGCTAGTAAGTATAAACCCCGGATCCGAATGTTCCAAGACTGCAAAGAGTTTAAGATTATGCCAAGAAGCGGGTTCAACATTACCAACCCATTTTGGTCAAGTCATAATGGGCGCCTTCCTCAGTGTCTTCAAGTACATGTACCACGCACTTGACGGGATCATAGTACGCGCAGCCGATGCGACCACTGGCACGAACATGAGGCTCGATACAATCAAATATACCTGACTCACTTTTGACAAAATAAGCTCAAACAAGTCTGTAGGTGGTCAAGTGAGAAGGGCAAACAATGTGAATTACGACTACCTTCGCTGGTCCGGAGGAATCCGAGTTCGACGAACCATGTTCGTGCTGTGAATCCGACGGGCTATCCCACCTGACGCGCTTTGCATTTATCTCAGCCCTGGGATGGTCGTCTGGCTGACTTCCTTCGGTTTGAGGTTCATGCCCCGGGGTCGACTGACTGAGCGTAGACCGTGGACGTTTTGACGTGCGTGGCATTCTGATTACTCGCTAACTTGAGGACAAGGTGTGAGGTGAAGTGCATGCGACAAGAAAGGATCGGTGAAGAGGACACGTGATCGCGAACCCATATCGTCTCAACGGGAAGTGGGATCAAGTCCCTCAGGTTCGTGCAGGGAGCACAGATGGCAAATTTATTATAATACCAGAGAAGCGAGTTATAGGACAACAAGGATTTACTTCTTTACTCGCAGGAGTTCCTTCGTGTCGTCCCCAGTGACTAGCATATGTTAGTCGGAAACATAACTCCATTCCCAAGCAAAAGCGTACCATTTAATAGCAAACTTTGCGCATCGAGCATAACGCGGTTTCCGGATGTAGCCAGAACGTTTGCAATATCCCGAGCGGCCTCCAGACGCCGAAGCTCAAGGAAACCTTTGTTTGCCCGCATCGCTTCACCGATTAGTTCTGCACTACGTGCCTCACCCTGCGCGCGGACAATGATGGACTATCGGGTGTCAGTCAGCACGGAACCGAAGGCCAAAGTTATCGCAACTTGCTTGTTTTTCTTGTATTGCTTGGTCGACCAAGAACGCAGCTCGGAGTGCTGTTTGTTGTGCCACCTTGGTGAAACAAACCATGATCAAACATAATTTGAGCGAAGCGGGTGCGGAAACTCACTTGTTTTGCTTCGACGGCGTGCGTGAATTCAGGGGAGAATGCGACGTGAGTGATGGATACGTCATCTAGGACAACGTTGAACCGCAGAGCTCGGGTTGTGAGATTCTCGCGGATCAATCGTGAAACCTAATATCGCGTGGTTAGCGAATCCTCCGCAAGAGTTTCTGCACATCATTGACCATTTCACGCTGAGTGATGAGCTGGCTAGCATTGAATTGGGCGACTACGCTTTTGAGGACTTCGTTGACGATGGAAGGCAGTACGCGTTCGTCATAGTCCTGCCCCAGTTCACGGTATATCTTGGGTAAGGCAGAGACGGATGGTCTTGACAACACTCTGCAAGTGATGTTCACCATTTGCAGATCTAACGTGCTTCAGGACATTAATCAACATTGATACAAGAGACGGACCTTTCGTCCCAGTCAAACTTGCAACACTCCGGGGTTTGGCACGGATGTCATAGACGATCGGTGTTTCGAACCAAGGTACCTGGAACAGCTAAATGACGCAGAGTATGATATGGCATAACATACACACCATGAGATGTGTCCCTTCGTTGTAAACTTCATCTTTTACGCCGTATAAACTGTGAACAAGACAGTATGAGGTGGGCTCCCACAATGGTTTGTTGCCTTACCGTGTATACTTGATGGCACGGTGACCACCGTCGACTGTAAGAAGTACCAAAATGACTCTTTAAGGGATTGAGACGAGTAAAGGGACACACCGTTGAAGAGACTGGCACTGAGGAGTAGCCCACCACCAACGAGCGCCGCCAGCAAACCTCCTCCGGCAAAAAATCGACCAGGTCCACCAGGAAAACCGCCGCCTCCTTGACCACCCGCCCGCTGAACCTGCTGCGCGAACCTTCGGAATGCCTCTTGGCTATTCATATGGGAAGATGAACGAACTTTTGAGTTGTCCGCAAGTGGACTCCGTAACCGCTCAGTTCGTCACGTGATCCCTATTTTCCCAAAAACAATCTCCTCTCATTGGCTATCTTTACATCTCCCAACAAAGATGCTCGAGCTCCTTCAAGGTGATGTAGCGAGTACTGTGGTCAGTCTTCCTATCTGCTGGGTTAAACTTGTACTGATAGTGTTCTCTGATAGCTCGGCTGGATATCGATTGCATGCTGGTGAGTTTGCCCGTACACGGTTAGACTCGGTCACGGCCGCTAATATTGGGCAATCGCAGGATCATTGTATACACTCCTCAGATTATAGAAAATTATCAACTACAAAGTGGAGAGGGTTTATCTCTTCCCTTTGTATACATATGGTTGCTGGGAGA
Organism: Xanthoconium purpureum; assembly: GCA_038090075.1. Classification (NCBI taxonomy): domain Eukaryota; kingdom Fungi; phylum Basidiomycota; class Agaricomycetes; order Boletales; family Boletaceae; genus Xanthoconium; species Xanthoconium purpureum. Next base: position 44,362 of record JBBPMA010000060.1, read on the forward strand.
TATATGCAACCTGTGCGGTGCTGCTCTAGCACATCTGCTCCCCACCGTGATTATTTTGGGTGTTTATGCAAGTACTCACAACATGGGTTCTGCGCAGTCTATCTGATGGATCTCTTGACAGTATACAATTTGCGATGCCACGTTGCTTTTCCAGGTGTATTACTACCGATGGAAGCAGCGTTATAGAGGAATCCTCCTGCAAACGGAGGGGGATAGTCCGACGGAGCAGTCTTGCCTGCTTGGGGACAATGCCCTTGTACATGGTTCCGAGAGCTACTCGCCCTCTGTACTAAGGGTATTTGCACAGTACGCTGCGGCTGTGGCATTTGTTATGATCACGGGGGTTGTTGCTTATCTGATCAGTGAGCGGATACAGCATGAAGATTCCCCTGCTCCTCCACTGGACACAGCACTCGAGTGGAGGATCCAGGTACTTGGATGGATGAGTGCATTGTCATACCGTGAGTTGAAGGCCGATATGATCGTGAATGAACGCTGAACAAGTTCAAGTCGGGGCACGGGTACCACAAATATGTGAGTGGAACGTTGGAAAGGGAGGCAGTTGCTGACAGTCCGCAGTCAAGAATTTTAAGACTAGATGCGAGGGGCTTGCGCCGGGCCTGTTTTTGTTCGCGATCCTTGGGAATGGGACATATGCATTGTCGATTCTTGCCGCATCGATGAAGTGGAACTACCTAATAAGGAATGCAAGCTGGCTTGCTGGTAAGGTTTGCCGGTGTGAAACATGACATGTGCTGACGGGTTGTTGTAGGAAGCACACTGACCATCTTTCTTGACCTGATTGTACGTGTGTGGCGATCCACGTGTTTGTGGAGAGTACTGAGCGAGTGTATGGGACAGGTACTTTGTCAATTCTTCTATTACGGGTTCGTGTCACGGCAGTGGGGCTGGATTGATGGCGTGGTTGGGTGAGACGTGGTCGCGGGTAGCTGCGGGTTCGAATTCGATAGATGTTGTCTTGTGTGGGAATGGCTGCCTCGTTGTCGCTCCTCGTGTACGAGATGCAATTTTGCCGCTGCACGTTGTTGCCCAAATCGCCTCCTGGGGTAACGCATCGCGACATGCGCCAGGCCTCGTGCTCCTTCATCTCATATTCCGCAGGTACATTTTTATCGCTCCCATGGTTCATTCATTCTCTACACAGGATTCTCCGGGCACTCCTCGCCCCATCCCTGGTCATGTTGTACTCTGTGTCAGCAGGTTTGTCTCGTCCCTTTTCTTCTCTTTTCGTACTTAGCGGACAGACTCCGGCTGATTTCCTCCATCCCCGGCCTCAGGCTGACAGCCGCCTTGCACGCCCTACGACAACCCACCCGATTATTTAAACCACCCCCGGTTGACTTATACCTGCCTAAAATCACCCCATCGATCATCCTTCTCCCGTGTTACCATGCAGCGTTCTTGTATATGTCGTCCCCTTCGTGGCGATAGTCCTCCTACACACAGTCACAACTCAAAGCTTTCCGACATCCCTCCGTTCGCGTCTCGCTCGTCCAGTGCGCTCTCATCGCCCTCCAGCTCCCCGTCCTTCCCTCCACCACCCTACGAAGATGTCCACTTCGTATCCAAACCCATCTTCGTCTCCCCCTTCCCTGGCTCGGTCGAGCCCTCCTTCCTTGCCCGTCCGAACCCCATCGGCGGACTCGCGATGTCATGCAACTCCCAAGCGTCAATTTCACACCTCAGAGAAGCTCTTAATTCACTGGACACCCAGATGGCTTCCTTACTGAGTCAACGTCAGGAACTCGAGTCTCATCTTGAACGAGCAGTCCGTTCACAGTCCCCCATCTATCGTCTTCCCGAAGAACTTCTCTCTTCGATATTCGTCATCGGTGTTTGCCAATCTGGCGATCAAGACTCGTTGCTGGTATCTAGCTTAATGCTCGTATGTCGCTACTGGAGAGACGTGGTCATCAACACTCCAGAGTTATGGGCTACCATCTGTATCAGCCCTCATGAACCTCTTGAGAAGGCACGCCGAAAGTTGACACGGTCCAAATCCGTTCCTCTCGACATCACTGTCAACTTCACCCCTCGCACAGACACTGCATCCGGCGCAATGGAGAACATCATTCGCGCGATGGATCTGCTTCGCCCTGCGCTTTGGCGTGCAAGGTCTTTCCGTCTCAGCGTACCCAATAGACCCCAGGCGCATGCCGCACTTATGCGCTGCAAAGAAGACGCACCTCTCCTGGAAACCTTGTCGATATGTATTTTCCATTCCATGCAAGAGGACCACTGCTCTTCACCATGCCTTCCAGTATTCAATGGCCGTACCCCGCGTCTCCGCTCGTGTTCATTCACCTCATTCAACTTTAACTGGGATAGAAAGATTGTGTCTGGGTTGCGAGTTCTGCAATTGGGCGGATACTGGAACGGTTTCTCCCCTTCTGTCGACAAACTCCTCGAGATGCTCTGTTGTTGTCCCCACCTCGAAGAACTTGCTCTTCGCAACATGTCAGATGCCGATCCGGAGGCTTCAGCGCATTCGGAGCCAGAGTTCGTGTCAAATAGGGTTGTTAAACTTCCTCGACTCGTCAAGGCTTCTTTCTATTATGCCGGGAACATACGCGTTCGGATGCTTCTGAGTCAGATATCGTTCCCAGCACTGGAATCACTCGAGTTTTGTTATCTCGATAACCTAACGCCCATCCTCGAATATCTCAGACAGCAATCACTCACGTCCCTTCCTCTTCGACACTTGCGCATCGAGTCCAGCTTTTTCAACGAGTCCAAGTTCGTGAACTTGTTGAAGCGACTGATGTCAATCACGACACTAGAGCTGATTGACATCGAGGACGTGTCGAGTTTCCTCCTCAAGGTAGGTACTCGTGGTCTTAGTTTTCAGTCAAGCTAAGCGAACGATGTAGAATTTATCCACACCACCCGCTTCGCATCCATGGATCTGCCCTAAACTGGAGCACTTGAGCCTCGATGGATGCACAAGCTTGGAATGGGATTCCCTACGCGGTTTGGTGGAATCACGCCTTTGTGGCAAGTCTTCGCAGCCATCTTCTGCGTCCGCGACGGGGATGCGTGTCATGTCAAGCGCGTCAGCTTCTGCGCACGTCCACGCCCTTGCTGCGGGACGTTGTAATCCGCTCCCTGCGCCTCGTCGGCTGTCATTGATTGATGTGACGCACTGTCACCAAATCAACAAGGAGATGGTGCAATGGCTCAGGATGTATGTCCCTGATGTTTGTTGCGACCCAGCCAAGGGAGTGTGGGGAGAGTCTGTCCTTCCATGATATTTGTCAAATGACCAGGATGTCGGTTGCTTTTGTCTGCTTGGTGATCAAGCTTTGTAACAGTTCCCTGCTTAGACGATGGATGGTGCGCGTTCCTTTTCCTGTCAGGATGTATCTTATTCCCCCCGATACCGTAACACATGATCACATCTCTTACGAATTCGCTTATTTGTTCTGGTTATATCGATACTGTACATTGTTCATTGTTGATAATGTCGTCATTGAAGCTGAGAGAAACTCGCCTCTCACTCGTTAAGGTATGCCAACATTACTTTCCGTCTATCCTCCTCTATTTTGTGGGTCTTGGAGAACCCTCGCTTCCCTCTCCCAACTAGTGCTTTGTGCCTCCGCATTTCCTCTGCAGACCTGATATGAGCAGCGAGGGCTGCGGCGCTGTGGGTGACACGTTTCCTGGACTGTTTGTAGGGGCCCTCTGTCTTCGCTTTCAAGCCGATGCCCAACCGATCTGCCTTGAGGATGGTCGGCAAAGGCGTCAACAACGACCGCTGCGTATGGGATGCAGATGCTTCCCCAGTATACGCCTGAGTTTGCACCGACTGGATGACGTCACAATCCTCCCATCCATCTTCAGATGCCTCCAAATCCGACAGAGTGAGGTCAATAACCTCTGGCGTATTCGGAGCGCCGGCCACGTCTTCCTCCACCTCGCCAGATGACAACGCGCGTTCGTCGACATCCCGCGCACTCGCGACTCGCCGTACGACGTGTGCACCCAATCCCTCGCCTTCACTCCACCCGCTCCGCTGTAGCATGCCAAACCCTCTGTTCGACGGGCCGATATGCAGCCAGACTGGGGGCACATACCGTCCCTCGGAAGGCAACGGCGGTGGATCGCGCGCGAGCAAGTCCGCCAGCGACGGCGCGGGCGAGCTTGGCTTGGTCGCTGGTTCGGAGCGCAACGCCTTGCTGATGAACCAATTGTTCTTCGTAACGCTCTCTTGGCGGGGCTTCGCGGGTGGTCGCGTGTCTTGGCTTGGAGCGCGCGGGCTGGGTGCGCTCGATGGCCGTAGTAGGGGCTCCGAGGAAGACGCCGTGGCAGTCAGAGACCTGTACCATGCTGCGGTCGATATAGAGGGCTGGTCCTGGTCTGGCTTTTCCGGGGCGACTGTGGGCGAGGACGCGCGTAATGGGACGCCCCACTCGTCGTAGGAGATGTTAGCGGGAACAAAGGTGGGCGCTGCGCGGATGCGACGCTGTGCGAAGAACGAGGATTCGGTTTGCCATGGGTCAGATTGGTCGCTGGGTCGTTGGCCGGTCTCGCGCTCGAGCTTTTCACGGTCTGCGGGATCGTAGCGGGAACGGATGATATGTGTGACGGTGGCCATGAGTACAGAAGGACTCTAGAACAGGCTGTGGCTTTCGACCCTTAGTCATTCATATCACCTTGTAGATGTGCTCTTGTCCTTGTAATTCAACTGGCAAGATGGCCGAGCGGTCCAAGGCGTGTGACTCAAGCTTCCCAAGCTTGCCTGCTATGTGCGGGTTTCTCATCTCCGAATGGAGGCGGGAGTTCGAATCTCCCTCTTGTCAATACTTTTTGGCTTTTACTCCTATCTTCTGGAACGGTCATTGTTACGCAATACATAGTAGGTTCAGATTTTCGGTGGACTATTTAGCATTGTTGTGAAGAGGCATTCGGAAAGGTATAATGACTCAATTCGTCCACTGGTTCTTTCTTTATTTACACTCAATAATTTCGAGAGACAAGAGAGCTTGGTATATGCGGAGGGTATTGTGCTATTATATCCGAGATGGTATGTAGGGGGTGTAATACTTATGCATTGGCGTTGCTGATTGGGATGCTACCAGAGCCATCGTATGAGAATCCTATGAGACAGGTCAGACTTGACCAAAACGGTATCTGTGTGGTTGAATCGTACCAGCAAATTGTGCTTGAACAGTCGAGGACAGCTGAGACCCGTCAACGTAGCTATCGATGGGTGCTTCCGTGGTAAATACAGTATCAAAGTTTGACACGTCCTATTGCACAGTTGTCGGTCATTTAACACCGTAGCCCTCGCAAAAGAGCTTACCACTGGACTGGAAACGCTAGGCTTGAAGGGAGGTTGGATCTTCTTTTGCAAAAGCTTTTTGAAATCGATGTGCTTCTCGAAGAAGGGGTGCTTCTTGATCTCCTCCGCACCATTGACACCGAGGCGCCGTGTGGGATCCCGATCAAGAAGACTCGTTAGGATGCTCCTAGCTTCTGAACCAATTTCGGGTCCAAAGACCAAGGGGTCCGTGAGGATCTTTTGGTACATCTTGTCGGTCACCTCTACATGAGCCGATACGTGTAGTTTAGTTCCGCCTCGGAGTCAGCAGGATCATTTACGCACCATCATAGAAAGGAGGAAGCCCCGAAAGCATTTCATAAAGCAAGACTCCCAGAGTCCACCAATCGATCACTTTGTCTACGAAAGTGGGTGTCACCATCAGAGACAATGAGGTAGATGTTGGAAGGTCTCAACTGTATCCTTGGCCGTTGAGAATTTCAGGTGCAAGGTACTCTGGTGTGCCACAGAAGGTGTTAGTTGTGTCGGAATCTTTCATATTGAGCTTGCAAAGACCGAAATCACAAAGAGCAATATGACCAGTGTAGTCTAAAAGAATGTTCTCGGGTTTCAAATCACTAAAAAAGCTCTTAGCATTGCATCAAACAGCGGGCACAATGGACACACCGGTACACGACATCAAGTTCGTGGAGATGTTCCAGGGCAAGAAGGAGCTCGGCGCTGTAGAATCGGGATCGTTCTTCGTTGAAGCGCTGTTCACGCTGCAAGTGATGAAACAGTTCTCCGCCATTGACAAAGCTGAACTGATGCGTGAGGTGTCACAGCGATGTGAACCAGTCAAGTGACTTACGCAAGCACCAGGTATAGTTTCTGTTCCGACTGGAAGCTAAACTTGAGAGGAACGATAAAAGGGTTGTTGACCCGCGCAAGTACCAAGCGTTCGGCCAGCGTGTGTGTTATCTCCTTCCTGTCAACGATGTGGGCTTTTCTGATTGTTTTCAGAGCGTATATTCGCATTGTGTCACGCTTCCTGACTTGCATCACCTACGAGATGGGCTATGTGAAACGAAGGGGTGATCTGAAACACAGATTTACCTTTCCGAAGCTTCCCTTTCCGATGACAGTGATCAGCTCAAACTCATCAATCGTCAAAGATTGGCCCTAAAAAGTGGTTGGACGTGCTGGAATGGGAATGTTTCTGATGAGTGCTCACAGAGCTCGGCTGATATGCAACGCCAATTTGAATCTTTCCGTTTCCGCTCGTGAGGTCACACCACTGATCCTGGCCAACGGTGCCGACGTTGTCAAAGTCGGGGGTAAATTTGATACCGCCCATGAAGATGTCGTTACCCATGTCGTCGGCTAGGCCATCATTGCCCAGTTTTGGTTTCTCTGCGCGAAGATAGCACTGGATGGATATTTCAGAGTTGCGGGAGACGTCGCTAGTGAGGTGATAAGTGAAAACACGGGGGAAGGAAAGAGGTAGAATGCATACAACTGTGCTTGGTACATGTACAGTGGTTTCTCGAGGTCGCCGCCCAAAGGGGTAATCAAGACCTGGTTTACTTCAAACTCCATGACGAGGTAAGGAAGCCACCAGCACTGGGTGCGTTGTATGCTGTCTTTGGCGCTGTGACGTTTTGCCAGGCGTTTCTGCATGACGCTGGAGGGAGAGACGGAAGCCGCAGCCTTTGCCTGTTGAGTAGACAAGGCAGCTTGTACTGCAGACGGAATGGGGGTGGCTGCGGGGAGGGCAAGGCCTTCAGCCCAAAGGACACGGATGGACAAGAGACCCGTGCGGGAGGTGGGTTTGCCATCTGGGTTTCCCGGGGTTGGGGTGGTGGAGCGGGGGGGCTCGTCAGTGCCAGCGGAAAGGGTAGCCGTGGAGGCTTTCTTTGTGAGTTTTCCGAGGCCTTTGAGCATGAGTAGTTTTGGGTCAAAGGAGGGATTAGCGAAAGAGTCGTTGTTTTCATTTCGGGAACGAGGGATCACGTGGCGACTAGAGTGGATCGACCAACTTCGTCAGGGGGACGAGGGGACGCCCGTGTATACTGGGTCGCCGGATTCAGAGGTCGAGTCAGAACGACGAGTCAGAACGGCGACGGGTGCCGGTGAGTCACTGATCTGTGGTCAGGCGGCATTCACACTAACTGTGGGCCGCGGAATCTGACGTGGTCGGTGGGAAACATGTGCCGCAGCCAAAGTCGACACGGACATCAAAACTTGATTATGCATAACTATGCCGCACAGCTGCGTGTGCGCGCCGTCGTCGCAAATGCATGGCAAGCAGTTTGACTAGGGCGAGGAGCACCCGACGGAATGACATCGGCTACTTGGTTCCTACGGGTGACTAATTCCGGATGACGAGCGTGCGGGCCCGTGCTTCCGAACAGGATGTACGATCGTATAAATATGCATTCCTGTAACCCTTCTCCCCTGCGACGGTCCCATGGCTTACTCTCCCCCCAGCACGCCAGACGAAAAGGTCGATACGCCAGTACAGCCCGACCAGAAACCCTCCGTCGACTCTCTCCCTCCGGTGGGGTTCACTCAGCTCTTTCGGTGAGTACTCCCCCCATCTGCCTTGTGTCCCGCTCACCCTTCCCAGCTATGCTACTCCTTCCGAGCGTGCCCTCAATGTCATCGGCGCCGTAGCCGCAGCCGCAGCCGGTGCTGCTCAGGTACTTGCTTCCCCACATCACGCCATACGTCATCTCATCCATCCGACCAGCCTCTCATGAGTCTGCTCTTTGGAAACCTCACCCAGGAGTTTGTCTCTTTTGGTACCGCCGAACTCCAGTACTTCCAGCACGCAGACAATGCCACCGCTTTCCAGGGATTGCAGGCAGCTGCGGCACACTTCCGTAGCGCGTCTGCTTTAGATGCCTCGTACCTTGTTTACATCGGTATCTTCCCCTCCATCCCCTCTATCTACTCTCCCCTACTCACATACTCACAAAGGTATCGCTTCCCTTGTCTGCACATTCATCTACATGGTTACATGGGTCTACACCGGCGAAGTAAGCGCCAAACGCATCCGTGAGAAATACCTCCAGGCCGTCCTCCGTCAGGACATCGCCTATTTTGATACTGTCGGCGCTGGTGAGGTCGCGACCCGCATCCAGACAGACACCCGTATGTCCTTTTGCCCTCCTTCTCTTCCACTCTTACCCCGTCCTTCCAGACCTCGTACAGCAGGGCATGTCCGAAAAGGTCCCCATCACCATCAGCTTTATTGCCGCTTTCATCACCGGTTTTGTCCTCGCCTATGCTCGTTCTTGGAGGCTCGCCCTCGCCATGTCTTCTATCCTTCCATGTATCGCAATCACCGGCGCTGTCATGAACCATTTCATGACGAAACACACCCAGTCCGTGTATTTGCCCTTGTTCTCTTCTCCCTCCTTATCCATCCCATAGACTTTCCCTCAAGCATGTTGCCGAGGGTGGTACCCTTGCGGAGGAAGTCATCTCCTCCGTGCGTACCGCTCACGCCTTTGGTACTCAGAATACCTTGTCCACTCTTTACGACGTACACATCCAAGGAGCCCGCGTCATCGATGCCAAATCAGCCATTTATCATGGTGCAGGTCTGGGCACCTTCTTCTTCATCATATACGCGGCCTACGCTCTTTGTACGGAGTCCTGTCGTTAATCCCACTTCATGTCTGACCCCCTCTAGCATTCCAGTTTGGCACCACCTTGATCAATGAGGGTTACGGTAAGCCCCAAGACTTTTGTTCGCCAGCTTTGTTCGCTCATATGTATTTCCACCGATAGCAAACGCCGGCCAGGTCGTCAATGTGTTCTTGGCCATCCTGATTGGCTCTTTCTCCCTTGTCCAGTTGGCACCCGAAATCCAAGGTCAGCATTCTATTCGTAGCCCAACCTTCTCGCTCAATCTTTCATTCAGCTATCACACGTGGTCGAGGTGCCGCTGCAAAACTCTTCGCCACCATTGAGCGCGTCCCCGACATAGACTCTTCGGATCCCGCCGGACTTAAACTGGACAAGGTTGTCGGCGAGATCACCCTGGAGGATGTCAAATTCAACTATCCTTCTCGCCCGGACGTGCCTATCGTCAAAGGCATCAATATCACCTTCACCGCGGGCGAGACCGCAGCTTTGGTTGGCGCTTCCGGCTCCGGAAAGTCAACTATAATCTCCCTCATCGAACGCTTCTACGATCCTCTGAGCGGCTCCGTCAAGCTTGACGGTGTGGATATTCGTGACCTAAACGTCAAATGGTTGCGCTCCCAGATTGGCCTTGTCTCTCAGGAACCTACCCTTTTCGCGACCTCCATCAGAGGCAATGTTGCACACGGTTTGATCAATACCCCTTACGAACATCTTCCAGAGGAAGAAAAATCCAAGCTCATCAAGGACGCATGTATTAAAGCCAACGCAGATGGTTTCATCAGCAAGTTACCCAACGGCTACGATACCTTGGTTGGCGAACGTGGGTTCCTCTTGTCCGGTGGTCAGAAACAGCGTGTAGCGATCGCCCGTGCCATTGTCTCCGATCCTCGAATTTTACTTCTTGACGAAGCAACCTCAGCGCTCGACACGCAGTCCGAAGGCATCGTTCAGGATGCGCTGGACAAGGCTGCTGCGGGTCGCACGACGATCACGATCGCTCACCGACTATCTACGATCAAGGACGCCGATTGCATCTACGTCATGGGAGAGGGTCTGGTTTTGGAGAAGGGCACACATGCGGAGCTCTTGGCCGACGAAAATGGTGCTTATTCGCGTCTCGTAAATGCTCAGAAACTTCGAGATACGAAGGAGTTGGAGGATGGCATTAGCACCGCAGCCGTGAGTGCTGAAGCAGACGTGGACGTGGACCAGGAGAAGACTGCCGGGGAGGGAGTTCCGCTTGCACGCAAGGGCACCAATTACTCCGTCACCTCCAATCTCGCTCAGAAGAAGAATGACGAAAGAAAACAAAAAGAAGTCGACGAGAATAAGTATAGCTTGCCGTACCTCTTCAAGCGGATCGGACTGCTTAACCGTGAGGGATTATGGAGATATGTGGTCGGCTCGATGTTTGCTATGGGTGAGCATACCTCCTTTATACGCTCGTTTGCTGTCAAATCGAGCCTTTGAACAGTGACAGGGATGGTCTACCCCGTGTTTGGTATCATTTATGGCAAGTTCTCTTACCCCGATCATATTCATGGTTTCACGCTTATTCCTCACCAGGTCGAGCTATCTCCGGATTCTCCCAGCCCACTGCCTCTGCTAGACGATATGATGGGGACCGGAACGCACTGTGGTGAGAGAAATTGCTCTACCGAGAGTTGCTTGATATGTCTAAGGCTAGTTTAGGTTCTTCATCATTGCTATTCTCTCGAGTTTCGCCATTGGTTTCCAGAATTATTTCTTCTCGTCTGCGGCTGCCACTTTAACGTCTAAATTGCGCACGCTCAGTTTCAAGGCAATCCTTAGACAAGATAGTAAGTCTCTCTTTTCTGTATTGTATTCTTGGTCACATACCTCCCTCGACAGTCGAATATTTCGACAAGGATGAGAATAGCGTGAGGCGTGGTTTGAGTCGCTTGCTGGTTTGATTCTGATGACTTACACTTAGACTGGTTCTCTCACCGCCAATCTTAGTGACAACCCACAGAAAGTCAATGGTTTGGCTGGCGTCACCCTTGGAACGTAAGTGCAGTTTTACGCCGACTAGAACTCTAACAGGCGTCCAGTATTGTGCAGTCCATAACGACTCTGATTGGTGGCTCAACGATCGGCTTGATTTACGCATGGAAGCCTGCTTTGGTCGGCATAGGTTTGTGATCATGTTCAGATTGTGTTAAGTTTTTGTTGACGAGCGATGATACTGTAGCCTGTATCCCTTTCGTTATCTCTACCGGTTACATTCGTTTGGTGAGTTTGTTCTTGTTCAGTCCTTTGTTTGCTTCGCTGAGCGCCTTCAAAGCGCGTTGTTGTATTGAAAGATCAACATAACAAAGGTACACACCAGAATTCGGCTCAGCTAGCCTGCGAAGCTGCTGGTTCCATCCGCACTGTTGCGTCCCTTACTCGGGAAGAAGACTGTTTGAGACAGTACAGCGAAAGTCTGGAAGAATCTCTCAGGAACTCAAACAGGACCACCAAATGGAGCAGTTTGTTGTTTGCATTCTCACAATCTATCAGCTTTTACGTCATTGCTCTCGTCTTTTGGTATGGTGCACGACTCGTCTCTTATTTGGAACTCGGTACGATGGCGTTCTTCGTGTCTCTTATGGTGCGTAGTCTCCACGTTGGTGGTTTCAAGCGCTAAACATCCATCCGTAGAGCACAACATTTGGAGCGATACAAGCAGGGAACGTTTTCTCTTTTGTGCCCGATATCTCCTCGGCTCGCGGCGCTGGAGCCGCAATTGTCAAGTTAATTGACTCCACCCCGGAAATCGACGCCGAGTCTACCGCTGGCAAAACGCTCGAGGGAGAAAAAGTTCGGGGTCAAATCCGATTCGAAAATGTGCATTTCCGATACCCGACACGACCTGGCGTTCGTGTGCTACGAGATCTTTCGTTCAAAGTCGAACCTGGTACCTATGTCGCTCTTGTCGGAGCCAGTGGTTGTGGTAAAAGCACAGTGTACGTCCTGTTTGAACTTATCACTCAACAATCTCTCTAATTATTTTTATAGTATTCAAATGATCGAACGCTTCTATGACCCTCTTTCCGGTCAAATCCTCCTCGACGGACAGCGCATCAATGAATTCAACGTTCAGGAATACCGGAAACAAATCGCACTTGTTTCCCAGGAGCCGGTCAGTACCATGCGGTAACACACTTGCGACGACACCTGAGGTTATTCCCCTAGACATTGTATGCTGGCACTGTCCGCTTTAACATCATACTTGGGGCAGCTAGGCCCGAATCTGAGGTCACGCAGAAAGAAATTGAAGCAGCTTGTCGTGATGCAAATATCCTGGATTTCATCCGCTCCTTGCCCGAGTAAGTTTGCACACGTTCACTAAATACAATCGTTAACGTCGTTGCAGTGGCTTTGATACCCAAGTTGGCGGGAAGGGTTCGCAGCTTTCGGGTGGTCAAAAGCGTGAGTAGCGTTTTTCAAGTACGCATTGACTATGACTAATAGTAACCAGAACGAATCGCCATTGCCCGTGCACTTTTGCGTAATCCAAAGGTCTTGCTGTTGGATGAAGCCACGTCTGCGTTGGATTCAAATTCGGAGAAGGTCGTTCAGGCAGCGCTTGACCAAGCTGCCAAAGGCCGCACAACTATTGCCATTGCCCACCGACTATCTACCATCCAGAACGCGGATTGCATGTGAGTGGTGAATTTTTCTGACCGCGTCCGACCACCTGACAACGGCATTCTAGCTACTTTATAAAAGAAGGCCGTGTTAGTGAGGCTGGCACACACGACGAGCTCCTCTCACTGCGCGGAGATTATTACGAATACGTCCAACTACAAGCATTGAGCAAGAAGTAGACGTTCACGGGGTCGTTTGCTTTCTCTTGACACGCAGACTTACTGACGACTGGACTATATGAAATGGCCCCACTCTTCATCTTAGTTTCACAACATCTTCGGCATAATGCATTACATGGATAGACGGTATTTTATTACCACCAGTTTTTGTATCGAGAGTACATATACCTTCATTATATACCTTCATTAGGCGCACAGAGTAGTACTGAAATGTGGAATCTTTCATTTTGTGCCTCCTTGCAAAGTGGAAAACGCGTGAATCACTCATAGCAGCACGAAGCAGTCCCTTGAACTTAAGCCGGCAGAAGGGGCTCGTTACGTTCTTTCTGGTTGCCCTCTTGCGGTGAGCGACGCAAGGCTGGTGGACACGATACATATGTAATGCTGCTAGCGAGAGTCATCTGGTGATGACGTACGAGCGAATCCAGAATCGACGTGGAGCAAGAATGAACGCGCGTATGGTTACGTTTCGGAATCATGGAGGGTCCGATCAAATGGTCTGATGAAACTGAAACCCCCCACGAGTTTCGCCTCACCTGGGGAGCAATGGGGCAATGGGTTGAAAACGGGGCGATGACAGTGCAAGGATCACCGGTAAGCCGCATACACGCCAAAGCCTGCCAGTTGGCATCGTACCCTCACGTTTGGGGTGGGTCGTTGGGTTTGGAGGAGCGATCATCGGGTGACCAGGGTGGACATTCCGTCGGATGAACTCTCAAGAACCGGAGAGCTCACCTATGGATGGGGCACGTGGGATGCTCGTGCAAACTGACTGGACGGGTGCGCTACATACCAGAATGACACGGGCAAGCCAGCCAGGTAGCACGTCCTCGCAATCTCGTAGCGAAGTTGTCCATTCAATACGTATGGTTGCATGCAACGGACAAGATGGGTGTGCAAAAAAAGACATCTAGGCAAAGTACATCAAATCATTCTTCTTCTTACTTTGCACTGTGCACAGGAATGCATCAGACATAGCACGAAACCAGATCTTCAAAACTCACCTTCGGCAATACCGCTCAGGAAGTGCTCGTGGGTCAATTTTGATGCACCTTCCCGTAGAGCAATCATACCAGCCTCTACACATGTCGCCTTGAGCTGTGCGCCGTTAAACTCGTCCGTACTACGGGCGAGTTCTTCAAAGTTGACGTCAGGGCTGACAGTCATCTTGCGAGAATGAATCTCAAGAATACGAGCTCGGGCTGTCTCATTTGGCAGGGGGAACTCGATCTTCCGGTCTAACCGTCCAGAGCGGAGAAGGGCAGGGTCAAGAATATCGATACGGTTCGTAGCAGCAATAACCTAAAGTGCGAGTTTAGTACAGAGTCAAAGGATGACGCTTGAGAGGCTTGCCTTAATACGTTCATCACTTGAGAAACCATCCAACTGGTTGAGGAGTTCCAACATCGTCCGTTGTACTTCACGGTCTCCGCTCTTCTCTGAGTCGAATCGCTTGGTACCGATGGCATCAAGTTCATCAATGAAGATGATAGCTGGGGCCTTCTCCTTTGCAAGATCGAAAGCATCACGAACCAACTTTGCGCCATCACCGATGAACATTTGCACGAGGGACGGGCCAGCAAGCTTGAGATAGCATGCTTTCGTCTGGGCGGCACAAGCACGGGCGAGAAGGGTCTTTCCGGTACCTAGACAACATTCGTATAGCAAGGGGAAATATCGGAGAGAATGGACATACCAGGCGGGCCGTACATTAAACAACCCTTTGGTGGTTTTATGCCTAAAGTCTTGAATTTTTCTGCTTGCTCCATGGGCAACACAATCGCTTCCACCAATTCTTCAATCTGCTTCTCCAAACCACCAATATCGGTATATGTTTCAGTGGGACGCTCGTCGACCTCCATTGCCTTTACCCGAGAGTCGAATTCCGTCGGAAGTTTGTCCAATATGAGATAAGAGTCCTTGTTGACACCAACGAGGTCGGCAGGCTTGAGTTGTTCCGGAGGAACGAGACCGATGAGTGGGAGGAAGACTGTCTGTCGAGTGGATGTCTTTACGACGGCACATTTGCCTTTACGCATCGAGTCGAGGTCTTGGTTGGCACCGTCCTCTTCAGAATCTGGGTCGACGTCCAGGATCTTTGGGGACATTAGTGAAAGGGAGACAGTGAGGATGGACCAGGTAGGCGTACCTCAACGACGTTCCCGACGAGATAGGGAAGAACCTTGTTCTGTTTGATTTTCTCGCCATTGTCACGAATCTTTTCCTTCATGACGCTCTGCTCGTGTTGCAGCCGTAGTGTTTCCGATTTCATGACCTGCGGTGCATCAATCAAGTTATTGGACGCTCGGTCGTGGGGAAGACGCGAACCTTGATATCATTTTCGATGAGACGTATTCTGGTCAAGATCTCGTCTGTGCTAAGTGCGAGAATATCGGCCGGAATGTCGTCCCATGTCTCTTCCGGAGGCTGA